>JAVLVB010000002.1:12985853-13030995 GCA_032876305.1 Orestias chungarensis
TTTTCTTTGCAGTTTAAGCATTAACATAAATATCTTAAATCCCACAGGTGATCAAAAAAAATAAATCTGGTTTCTGCCTGCATGCACCTCATAACGTGTATCATGTTATTTGCTTTCATGAGTTTCATTTGTTTCACACAGGCAGCTTTTTTTCTTGCCAGAGCCTCAGCGTTTGTTGCAGCTATGCATCCTAGTCTCTGGTAACTGCTGGAGGCGAGGAGTCTTTTAAAGTTGAACTTAGACTTTTCCCTGTGCTATCATTTTGATCAGCAGCTCCACTGTGAAAATACTGCAGGAAGAAAATGTAACTTCTAAATAGGATTTCTTTCATCCGCCTGTGGGTGTCAAATGCAAAAATATTCATTTTCCTGCAGGAAAACCTCTAAGCAAGGACGCCTTGTCAAGGATAGGAAACATGAACATCTAACTTAACCCACAGCTTTTCATTCGAACTAAAGGGATGGGATAAAAGGTACTTAGTGATTTGTTTGTAGAGATCCAATTTAAAATAAGAATATGTCATGTTTGCGGATAAAACAGGGTTCAAAATCCACCTCTGACAAACGGATCCGGTTGGAAGTGATGTGAAAACAGATTGACACACTTGTCAGATGAAACGTCCATGTTAACTCGAGTCAATTGGGATATTTTCTAGCGGAGCTTGAGTTGACAGAGGCTGTCTGAGTTGGTTTTCTGAGTTTGAACGCCCCAGGACTTAACCTGGAACTGATCCCGAGATCAAAGGCTGGCTGGATGGATGATGGCATACCTGATGGGTTGACCTGAGATGGCCTCATACGTCTCTGAATCAAATCAGTCCTTCTTCGTCTCACGCATGCTCAGAATGTTTAAAAAAATGTTCCTAACAAATTCAATTAATCCACGATATGACTAAAATGCCTGAACCTTTGGATCAATGTCTAATAACTTGTTATTTGAAGATTTTTTATAAGATGACAATCCTTCACTTAAGACTAATGGCAAAAACTGAAACTATGATTCATATTTCCAATAATTAAAAGTATTAAAAATAAATTAAGCATTAACCTTTGTAATGTCACTAATATTTCTAACAAACAGCTCAAAAAGAAAGGACTACCACACATGGCCTAATTCCAAACATGACAATTTGCATTAAATTATTGTTGATAAAGACCATTCAAACAGGAATATGTCAAACAAATTTGTGGCCTGTTCTTTACAAAACAGTAAAGGAAAGACTAATTACATTCAGTCATCCCGTAAAAATTAAGCAAAAAAAAAAAATTCTAGGTTGTTAAAGCAGAGTAGTTAAAGAATGTAAAACATCTGCGTATAAAAAAATAGAAAAAGAGAGATGACGGCCGAGGGAGAAGGATCCAACAAATTTCATGTCACATCTAAGTGTAAATATTTTCTAATTAACATATTTGCTAAGCACTGATGTCTGATTTTTCTTTTAATAAATAACAATACCACTATTCTGCAGCGCTTGTCTAAATCATTGGCCGCCTTGTGCTTTCCTCTTTCTTTCAAACTTTACAAATAGCCACGGATTTTTATATTATTAAGGATAACAGATTATTCAGGTTTGGATCAAAATACTATTTATATGTATTTATAAAACTGCAAAATGTGGAAAGTTTCAATGCACACTAAAAGGGTTTGTAGCTTACCTGAAACATCACTTGTCTTGACCTGGATGATGTAATTGGTGAGCTCCACCATCACCTCTTCGTCCTCCACAGCCGGCATCTCGCAGATCAAGGTCCTCTTGGGTGCCCGCGTTCTGGACAGCCACTCTTCGTAGGTGAACACAGACACCTCCTCTGTGCTTAGGTTACGCATGATCACCTGGATTTACGGCAGTAGGTTTTGAAACGATTGTGACGCTAGTCAGGTAAAATGTCAATAAAAGTAATTATTGTTAGAGGACATGACATTGGATCCCGTAATGATGCTGGCACTACAAAGGGAAACTAAAAGCTCATTTGTTCTTTTTGATTAGTCTGATTTAGAGCACTCAGCCAGAAGTGAAATATTTTCAACAATAAGCAATTTATGGTTATTGGCAACGCCTCACTGTTTTTTAATACGTTAGAGCTATTACTAAATTATTCCATGCATATATGATTACATTTATCACTGCAACGTGCTCTAATATTTTATTGTTAGACAAACACCGTTCCCCACACAGCCTCTCTTATTAGCTCAGCTTCATGCATGTTTGTTTGGGCTGATTAGTATTCTGGATGTCCACCCGGTCAGCCGTCGACTTCATTTCAATACTCAGACCCGGCTATGCGTAAAGGAAGAACATCTGCTTGTGATGCTGAACACACAAGGCTCTGTGCACGGGCAAGTCAAGGAGACGCTCACGCTCGCAGAGTCCCTGCTGCAGGTGGACATAGCATTGAGCTTTCTCTCTATGCCTATTAGCAGAGGCAGCATTGACCGGCAAGTCACTTTCCGTGACTTCAGCATGAAACTTCAGATAGACTTTAGAAGTGGCCGCTGATAGTGTTTCTACAAGGCACGTCTCAGAGATTTGGTGTGCCTTGCAAGATTATTGAAGTACCTTAAAGTTTTTTCACATTTTAGTGAAATAAATATCAAAATCTGTATGTTTTATTTTGATTAACACAAATGAAAGAACAGATCTGAGAGAGTGCAATCCAATTGAATTCACCCCCCTTGAATAGATGCTTTGTACAAAGATTAGGCCTCTACCAGTAGGAATTGTGTCGGAGATTTGATTGGACCATTCCAACATAAGCACCTAATCAGTGCTTGCATTACTCAGCTATACCTGGTAGCAAGGTTTTTCCACTTGTAACAGCTATGCGGTATTTGGCCTATTTTTTGTTTGTTTGTTTGTTTTTTGAAAAGGACATTAAAAAAAATTGGCCATTCGTATAAAGTAGAGTTGAGCTATTTAGTTGAGTTACTAGGTTCAAGTGGAAAAGGCCCATTGAACATGATTTAAATCAACAAATTGTATTAACTGTATGTTTACTAATATAGATAGATATTAATAAGCAAATAAGACAGACAGACAGACAGACAGACAGATAGATAGATAGATAGATAGATAGATAGATAGATAGATAGATAGATAGATAGATAGATAGATAGATAGATAGATAGATAGATAGATAGATAGATAGATAGATAGATAGATAGATAGATAGATGCAACCTACAGTAACAGAAGTAAAACACAAACTGGCCGTGTGATAATAATTTTATATAACCAATAAATTAATGTTCTTGTTCTGTTATCAGTTGTTTTTTTTGTCAACAACCAATAAAACTGCACAAAAGTTAAAAAGTAAAAGTAATTGTAATTAAAAAGGTCTGGCTCCCTGTTGATCTTATGAGGAGGTTTTTGTGTGATCAGAATCCCGGTGTTTGTACTGTGAGCTAACCTTGTCAAGAAACCAGTCAGGTCGACTGCCAGAGGCATCGATACGAAGCCTCATTTTCTTGAGTGGGGCTATGTCATCGATCTCCATGTTGAAAATGTCTTCCTGACCGCGTTCAAACCTGTGCTCCACAATGAACAAACGCACAGTTTAAAATCCTGACTATTACTATATTTCTTATTTCAACTTTGAATAGAAAGGTGAAAGCCTTTAGTCTACCTGTCCTCATTTTTCTGCAGCAGAATCTCTTCCGTGCTACCATTGGCACCGAACACAGACATGAAGATCTTGGTGTCTGTTCCTGCATTCTGGACATCTCCAGTGACTACCGTCAGTTTGTAGATGATCTAAAACAGACACAATTTTTAATAAATCTGATAACAAAACAACACCCAGAAATACAGTTAAACACAGGCACAATAAAAAATAATAAATACATAATAAATAAGGTTATTTTATATTAAATAAAAAAACCTGAAAAAATGTAATTTTTTTTTCTGTTAACAAAAATCTAATATTCATTTTACTAATATTCAATTGTCTTAACATTTTTATAAAAAAAAGATTATACCATAAGCCTTGTTTTTTTCCCATTCAATGCCATATGATGTAACTGTAACCATATTTGTTTAATTAGGGATTTAACACCTATATACTGTTATATACATAATTTTGTCTATTTTCAGTAGAGTGATAACTTCTCAGCATTTTATGTTTGTTCGAGCTGTCAGCAAAAGATTTGATGTTACCCAAGCTATATGAAAGCCCAAAAATTAATTTATGAATCAAATTATGTTTTTAGTCATAATTTATGCTGATCCATGTAATAATAATGCTTTTGCTTATTTTTATGCATTTAGCAGACACTTTTATCCAAAGCGACTTACAAAGTAGACACAATATTAAATTTATTATCAATCTGACCATAAGCTATCTAGAGAAAAATCCTAAATCAGAATCAGTGGTGACATTGAAGCGATAGAGGGAAGTACAGAGAGAGGAGTAGAGGGGGTATAGAGGTATGGGTAAGAGTTAGGATAGGAGATGCTCTTTGTCTTCAACAGTTACTTGAAGGTAGACAGGGACGCTGCTGTTGTTATGGCATCTTGGAAGAACACAAGAAGTCAGGATTGTCTAAACAAAGCTTGGTGAACTCACTGCTAGACAACATTCCAAGCGTTTGCAAGAGTATTCGAGTAGATGGGAGCCTTACCCTTAGGCACTTTGTAGGCTTGCATCATGCACTTGAAATTGATGCGGGCAGTCAGGGGTAACCAGTGAAGCTCAATGAACAGTGGGGTGACATGAGACTTTTTAGGCTGATAAAGACCAGAAGGGGCACCGCGTTTTGGGTCATTTGTAAGGGTGTTATTATACAAGCTGGGAGACCAGCCAGAAGTGCATTGCAATAGTCAAGGCAGGAGATAACCATAGACTAAACCATGAGATGCGTAGCATGTTGTGTAAGGTATGGCTGTATCTTTCTTATGTTTAGTAATGCAAAGCAACAAGCTCAAGAAACGGAGTCAACATGATGTTCAAATGTCAGCTGATCATCAAGCATGACACCCAAGTTTCTTGCTGCCTTTGATGGAGTCAGAGACAGGGATCCAGTCTGGATGTGTATTTTGTTGTTTAAGTTCGGTTTGGCGGGAAAAAAAAGGTCTTTAGTTTTTGAGAGATTCAGTTGGAGGTGATGGGTTTTCATTCATTTTGATATATCAGATAGACAGTCTGAGATGCAGGGTGAGACCGTGTGGTCATCAGGTGGAAAAGACAGAGCTGGGTGTCATCAGAAATAACAGCGGTTTGAGAAACCATGCGATTAAATGATCAGGCCTAGAGTGGAAATGTATATGGCAGAGAGAATTGGTCCCAGTACTGAACATTGAGGAACCCCTGTGGCATGGTGGTGCACTGCAGAAGTGTGACCAAGCCAGGATACAGAATGATCGACCAGTGAGGTAAGATTTAAACCAGGAGTGCATTCTCCCTGTGATGCCAAAGTTTAAGAGCGTAGACAGGATGTTGTCATGATTTACTGTGTCAAATGCTGCCGATAAGTTGAGAAGGATAAGTAGTTGCTCTCACCTCTTTTAAGGCTTCTGTCACAGACAGCAGAGCCGTTTTAGTAGAGTGACCACTGTTAAACCTAGATTGGTTTGTATCAAGGAGATTGTTTTGTGAAAAGCATTCTGTAATCTGCTTACAGACTGTCCTTTTCTATTGTCTTAGACAGAAATGAGAGGAGGGAGACCTGTAGTTAGTTCTCCACTTGAGTTGGTGGGAGAGGTTTTCTTGAGCAACAGTGTAACCAGAGCTTGCTTGTATGAGTTAGGAAATGTGATGCATTGATCACATGCTTGACTACTGCAGTTACTGTAAGAGCAATGGACTGGAATAGATATGTAGGAACAGGGTCCAACAGGCATGTAGTAGGACGGCTACATGTGAGAAATTTGGACACATTGCTCTTAGTGAGAGGGGTGGATGAGGAAAATGAAGCAGTAGGACTTCTGCAGTTCAGTAAACTGTTTGCTAATAGCGGCAGCTTGTAAAATTACTCTCATACGAGCTACAAATCAATCAAATTGACATATGTAAGACAGAAAAGATGTCAGCGGTAATAGAATATAATTAATAGCCACAAATTACTATTTGACAGAACAGTGATTGATATGTTAAGATCCCTTTACAATTTAAATATATATTATATTTCATAATGCTATTCACACTGTTCTGTAAAGTACTCACAATTAGAGACTGCATTACAAAAAAGGATTTCCGAAGGATGTAATTATATCCTTATTATGCTTGAGAAATTGTGACTAAAACATTATGTAGTAAGCCTTTATACAGAAGATGTTTTATTATGTGGATCAATTTGTCCCTATTGATGAAACAGGTAATTGGATATCATAACCAATAAATATTATTGGAAAAAAATTGCTTACGAATTTTACTGTTGTGTTGCATGTTATTGTGTTTGCATTTTCAAACCTTCTGGGTGATAGCAATGGCCTCTGCATCTAATACATTGAATACTCGTGCAGTCAAGCCATCCCCTCGATCTTTCGCCAGCCAGCACTTGCAACCAAAGATGTATTTGACCCCTTTGGTTGGCACAGCAACGGCCAGCTCATCAACTAGCCAGCAGCTCTCCGGAGTGGCCCCATCATGGCCAAGCTACAGGGCGGCAGAAGAAACAATCACTTCAAACAACAAGGCTGTATTTTTCCTGCACTTTGATGGATGTGTGGGTGTGGAAAAAGGCATGGGAGTTCCCATCCAACACTGAACCTCTAAAAGCTTCACCCGTTTACTCACCTCCACCTTTTTAATCTCCCCCACATCTGAACCATGGGCTTCAAAAATCTCTAAAGTGCCAGCCTGAAAGCCCTTCCTCCCATCAGGCAGGTCAAGCCACAGCCTCTGCGTCTGGGTGTGATTGACCCCAATAATGATCACATATGCCCTGCTGGTGGTACTGGCATCACGCTCCATCCCAGTGCAGAGAGAAATGTGGTACGGTATAACTGCAAAGTAAATATACTATCTTGAATATGTGACTGATCTCAGAGTAATAAGTAATATTATTACTTACTTGGTAGCTCCACGTCTTCCTCCCTCTTCTTTTTGTTCTTTTTGTTCATGTTAGTATCGACACTGTTCAGCGTCAAGGCCGAAGTCTTTTTACTGTTTGGGCCCTCTCTCACCCCTTCATAACCCTAAAACATATAAGAGAGAAACTAAGACATACAGACTTGTAAAATATTACTAAACATTATTTACATTGCAAAAAAAGAAAACATGTATTTCTTATCTTTACGTCAAAGCACACGTTTCGAGGTCACATGCCGTATAATATTTGTAGCAGTTTTGATGTTTGTGATGGATTAATGGACACTATGGCATATTTTTAACACTGGAGATTCACACATGTACAGTGAAGTAACTTCTGTTGAACACATGTCTGCTTCCAAGTTAAAGTGCCAAATTGTAGATTTAAATACAGAGTTAAAATATTTTAAATTTGAACCAGGATCACATCATAAGATATGATTTAAAATAACATCTTTACTGTACAATGCCAATCCGGTTTCTTTGTTTTAAAGGACAACCTAAAAGGTACATATTTCCAGCAACAAAAACTTACACTGAAAAAAGTTATTTTAATTTACAATTTGAGGTGAGTCCTAATGTTGTGCATGTTACCTTGACATAGAAGACTCTTTCGATGAGTTTGTCTTCCCTCTTTCTGGAGAGCCAGCGCTCACACAAAAATAGATACACCTCTTCTGTATCTACATCCAGCACCTCCACCTGGTCCAAGTACCAATCAGGACTCATCATGCTGTTATCATGGCGGATTTTTATCTTATAAACCTGCCCAAGGTCCACTGCTTCTATCGTGAACTTATCCACCTGGGAGGAAACAGGATAAATTAAAGCAGCAAATATAATATATACATAACTTTTCAAAAGTTTTTTTTTTTTTTTTTTTTTACAACATGAACTTTTTCACGTTACAGGTACTTTATGTGATAGATAGAATGAAGAATTTTAAACGTACACGTTTCCAAACGTTTTTGCAAATAAAAATGCACAAATGTGTGTTTGTATTTACTGCCACTAGTATGGTAACATTGAACAAAAGGCAGCCTAACCAAGTCTTTGGGAATTTCTTGTGTTTAGTGTATTCTTTTTATAGGTGCATCTGCACTGTAAAACTCTCAAATGTAAGTTAGAGAACACAAGTTAGTAAAAATGATACCATGAAGATAAGGAACTACCATACTGGTCAGGGAAACAGTTGAAGAGAAGTTTATAGTAAAGTAGAGTTTTAAAAGTTCAACGAAAGCTTTAAACATCAGATAGAGCTGTGTTCAATTAATTGTCTGAAAATGGATTCAAGATAGCTTATGTATAAGGGGGGAGTCGTGGTCTAGTGTTTAGGGGGAACTGCTTTAAACCAGAAGAACCAAGACATGACTGAACTGCCATTGTTTCCCGGGTGTTGTGGCTGCTTACTGCTCAGTGCACAAGTGCTCACACAACCCCAGTACGCGTGTTAACTAGTGTGTGTGCATGAGACAGAACTAATAAGGGACACAATGTAAACTAACAGGTAAATAGCACGAGTTAGTCAGTCTGTGTGTTGAATCTCTGGAGGAGCTTCAGATACTTTTAGTTTAGGTGGTGAAATCTGTAACTATTATACAAGGACATTATATTGTACAAGGACAAATATTATACAAGCAATGTGGTGGCAGGATCATGCTGTGGGGATACTAATTTCCTGCAAAACAGGAAAACTACTCAGACTGACGAAGATTGATGGTGATAAATTCAGAAATATACCATGTTAGGGTCTCCAAAATACCTGGAACTGTGGTGGACGTTTTCTTTTTAGCAGATAAATGACCCTAAACATCTTGTTATAGCCAAAATAAAATGATTTGAATCTAAGCACATTTATCAATTACAATGTCCCAATTAAAGTCTAGCCCTAAATTTAACAGATAATAAGTGATATCCTATTGATCTAATCTGACTGAGGTTTTGCAAATTTTACAGAGAATGGCCACAAAAATCCGTCTGTAGGTGTCCAAAAGTGAAAGAAGCGTAAACAAAACACTTGCACCCATAATTACAGCAAAGGTTGTAAAATTATTGTGAGTCATGTATGATTTCCTTCCATTTTGCAGCTGTGCACTGCTTTCTAAGTCTATCGAAAAACTCTCTAAACTCCACCAAAAATGTGTTGACTTTGTGAGTATGACATGTGATGTGGAAAAGCTCAACGGGGGAAAAAGAATATGTGTATCTATAAGTGAGAAGATGTGTCCTTACACATCCCCGTTCAAACTTGTTGCTGTTCGTTTCTGACTTGCTCAGCTTTCTCTCCCCAGTGTCCCCCAGGTCTCCATAAATTATGAGGAAGACGTTGGCATCAGTTCCGGCACCATTTACGTCACCCGTCATCACTGACACGTTGTATGTGTGAGCTATACAGCGAAAAAATAGCAACAGACAAGCACATAACCATTTGAGGTGTCTGCAATATCATATAGATAATTAAAGACAATTTGACATCTTTCCCATCAACTGCCACAACAGAGATTTATGAGGCAAAATAAGAAAAGGGGAAAAAGCGGAACACTACATACTCTCCAGGGCATCTTCCACTTCAACCTCAGTCACTTTCAAGCTGCCGTCTCTGGAAAGTTTCTCAGTGATGATGTCAGACGGCTGCAGCTCTCGCACTGTTTCTTTATCATCTTCTGACTTGGCAAGCCAGCGCTCGCATGGGAAAATCACAGTCTCTGAACCCTAAACAGGAACAGAATTGTTTTTCCTCAGAACCTCTCAGAAAAAGACTTGCTGCTTTTTGTATTTGTATTTGAGAACATAGTCAAACCCCACTTTTAGAGTACTGTCAGTTTTCTGTGTGAAGAATATCACCACCTGCTGACTGGATTCGTAGAAGAAAATGCTGGCAAATGTAGTTTTATTACTGCATTACACAGAGAATAGAGATCAGCTTTCTATTTTGTTTACACAGAGTGACTGATCTTCTTCAAAACAATAAACTGGAAATTGTTATAGCATTTTAAACCAGTGCTCTACATGTTTAGACACAGTAAGAAAAAATATTGAACTTATTTATTCACAACAACTAATCAGCTCAGGCTAATTGTTCAACAGACCAATCTTTAAAAAATTCACATTCAGGCTAATATCCCCCTTCCCCCTTATGTTTTTGTTGAGGGGTCGGACTTACCTTTCCCTTTCTGAGCAGACGTCTAATCTCCACTCTGTCTAGGTGCCAGCCCGGGTTGACCCCCCGGTTGTCATGAGCGATGCGTATCTTTTCAATTACATCCCCCACATCTTCTAACTGTAAGGAGAATAAAAACAAACTGTTAGAAAATTGTTGTTGTAACGAAAAGTTCACCACAATGAACCACAGATTATTGAAGCTGTTTATTTTACATTTCAAAAGATTAAAACTTTCCTACTTATATTTAAACATACTTCCACAATAAACATGTCTTCGGCTCCTCTTTTGAAGTACATTCTTCTTTCCCGCTTGTTGACACACAGGGACTTCTCCTGGGTACACACTCCATTTCTTCCATACAGAACGATAAAGACGTCTGCGTCTGTTCCAGCTCCAAACACATCGCTGGTGAAGGTTTTAATCTCATATGGAACAACTAGGAACAAATAAAAACAGAGGTGTTTTTGCTTTCCCCACATTCAAAAAAGGTGTTTGTTTCACATGACTGCAATTTAAAATATTACATGGTGTGTAAAAGTCTGTCTGAAGAGGGTTAGGAAAGAGGTCTCTAACAATGGCACCATCGTCTTCTCCTCTGTCCAACCAGCGGCCACATGGAAAGTGTAACTTCTGCCCCACAGACTGGGCATCAATCTCCACCCACTCAAGGAACCACCCTGCAGATCCTCCTCCTTAAAAATTCATAGTAATTTTATAAATATGTGGCAAAATACTGAATCCTCTGTTTACAAAACCGTCTCAATATACCGCAGTTGTCATGTCCAATACGTAGCTTCCTCAAGGGTCCAAGATCCACAGCTTCCACTGTAAATTCATCAATCATGCCCCGCTCAAACTTGTTTCTGTGAGTCTTTGAGGCTTTTAGAGTTATTATCCCTGCAGATATGAACCGAACAGCTTAATGCATTAGAAGATAGATGTAAATCGAGTGCAATATAATAGTTTAAAGTGTCACCTGTGTCATCTTTGGTGCCAAACAGGGTCATGAAGACGTTAGCGTCTGTTCCTGCATATTTCTTGTCCCCAGTTTTTATCTTTACAGCGTATGTTGTAGACATGGCTGCAATAGAAACAAACAAAAGTTCTTGGTGAGATGTTTTTCCTTAAATGGGCCTTATTGGTCAAATATTGGTGTGTTTTTCATAAAAAGTGAAAATTCACACACACAAAAAAATAACAAATGATATTGTTGAACTACCTGACGTCAGCAGTCAAATTGCTGCTCTATAAATTCTCTGTTTAATATTCATTCTCACCCTTTTGTTCCAAACCAAGCGTTGCTTCAGAGTCGTCTTCGTCTTCATCCCCCTTCCTCATGAAGGCTTCATCCACAGGGACCAGCTCTCTGGCAAGCTGGCAATCATCTTCGTCGACAGCAAGCCACCGTTTACATGGGAAAAAATACCTGAATCCAAGTATGTGTTTCATTTAAAATATTTTTAGGATGCTGAGACTCAAAATTCTTAAAGGCTTCACAAAGCACTGGTGAATATTTTAATCTGAAGTCAAGTACCGTTTCACACCAAAGAGTGGAGTTCTACTGACAGGATATGTTCCATCTGTTGGATTGCTTAATGCTTTTTAAAGTATTATAAGAATAAAATGAGGTTAGCTTTCTAAATAAACAAAAGACATAGGTTAAAGAAAAATGCATTGTCCATTAAAATTGAAATTTGGTTTTGCACAATCTACCAGATGCCTCCCAATTTAAAAAAATTACATATCTAATAAACAATTAATATAATAAGTTGCACAAAAAAAAAAGAACAGGTGTAGAATCTGAAGTAATGTGTTCATGTGTTCTTTTTCTCATTTAGGGGTGTGATAAAAAAGAAAACTATATAACAGATTTGTGTGAAAGACTAAACAACTGACCAATAACTGCTCTCTTGAGGTTGTCCCCCATGACTCACGTTGTGTCATCTTTAGTGTCCACGATTTCCACTCTGTCCAAAAACCAGCCAGCGCTGGCCTGACTGTTGTCATGCCGGATCCTAAGCTTCTTCAGGACCCCGAGATCAACTGCTGTCAGGCTGAAAAGATCCTCCTGGTTCACACAAACAATGGGATTTGCTATGAGCCTTTTTTTGAAATTGGACAAAGTAGAATCAGCGAATTATGTAAACTGTATATGTAAAAAGAAATGTAAAAGTGTTTTAAATACTGGCTACAGAAGATTCTTTTAAATCTCCTAAATGAAAACAATTTGTAACTTGTTCGTGTGATAAGAAAATCTTAAATTAAGCTCATTTTGAAATGAAATTCCACTAAACATAATATACCTGTCCTTTCTCAAATTTATTCAAGTGATTGGATTTCCTGAGCCATCGCTCTCCTGTATCACCAGTCTCTCCGTAAATGGTGAGGTAGACTTTGGCATCAGTCCCAGCACCCCACATGGTGCCAGTGTACATGTAAACTTCATAAGAGTTCACTGAAAGTAAAACACAGCAAATCGTCAGTGGCATATATTTAAGACTGCATGCAGTTGCTAATTAAAATAAAAGCCTGTCAGGCTTGGCATATTTGAAAGTATGCAGAGCACATTCATGCTCCACTTACTCTCCAGCTCCTCGTTGGACTCAGTCAGCAGTTCAACCCCAATCTCCCCATCCTCCTCGTCCCGGGCCAGCCAGCGGTTACAAGGGAAAGTAAATGTCTCCACCACTTCCTGCAGCTCCTCAATTATCTCCACCTCCTCCACTTCTTTCTTTTTCTTTTTCTTGTCCTTCTTTTTGTCCTTCTTAGCCGTCTCCTCTTTTTTCACCTCGATCTGCACCATCGCCATCGTCAGCCTCATGATGTCGACCATCTCCAGGAACCATCCGTCTCCGATCCCCTTTCCATCGTGGAAGATTCGTATTTTATATATTTTCCCAACATCCAGAGCTTCAATCTGCATAAAAAACCAACATATTCAGTGTGTGTATGTATATATGTTTAGTTGCAAATACATCTGCTGCTGGGATTAGAGGAGGCTAATGGCATCTGGAGAATAGGGATTATTTTTTGATAGAAGCTCAATCATATTTCATGAAAAGTGGAATAGTAGATGTTGATCCTGATGTTAAAGGTTTTTGACTGAGCTACTCTGACATTTTGCATAATCTGTGATCTAACATATTGGATAATAACTCTGGCTAAGTATGTTTATTTGTGAAAGTACAATCTGTACCCAGGTCTGGAGCCTTTATCAAATCGGAGGTCTCAAAGTGGCTAAATAGACACCCCACTTTCAGATTTTCATTTTTTATAAAGAAAAATGTCTTTGATTACATTACTCTGGAGAACATTAATATATATTGAGGCTCAACACGGACCTTGAAGATTTCCGTGGTGCCACGTTCAAAGTTGTTGGAGCGGCTTTTCAGGGCGAGGATTTCAGTTTTTCCTTCGTCTCCATATATCTGACAGAAGACGTTGGCATTGGTTCCGGCAGCACGCCTGTCACCAGTGACCACCGTTATCTCAAAGTTGATCACTGTTAGAGAAAAGGTGTGAGTTCACCATGACAAGTTGAGAAAAAAACGACGTAAATAAGAGAAACATACTTTTTTTTTTTTTCATTTACATTTTTCAATTTCCAAGACCTCGCTGGGATAGATTTCAACCTCTACTTTTCCATCTGCTTCATCTTTGCAAAGCCAGCGGTGGCTCGGGAACATATACTGCATCCCATGAACCGGCACAGAAATCTGCACACTGTCCAGAAACCAGCCGGCTCGTAAGCCTTCGTTTGTGTGACCAATCAGAAGACGGTTGACCTGTGAGTGGAGAGCAAATTGATTAAGAGATAAAACCAGATTGAAGTGCCTGAACAAGATCTATCCCTCTTGCCTTTCCAATGTCATAAGTGTCAAGGGTGAAGATGTCAGTTCGGGCTCTCTCAAAGTAGTTCCTGAGGTCATTGTCTGAGACGGCCAGGATCACCTTGTCAGTGTCACCCTTCTCCCCATACAGCTTCACGAACACTTTGGAGTCTGAACTGGCACCGTTCACGCTGCCTGTCTTGATTGCAATGTGGTAGCTGACATCTGCAAACAAAATAATATTGTATATTTTTTATTCTTACTTTAACATAAATACTAAACTACATAGTTTTTTTCTGATTTCATATGGTCACGAAATTTTTTTGGGTTTTTACTTACTAAAGAGACGCACCCCATCTCCAGCTGGAACCAGTTCACGGATAATCTGTCCATCATCCTCATTTCGATCTAGCCACCTAGATTTAAAAAAAGATATTTTTTTAAATGTAGTGTTTATTAGAATAATATATTTTTGTTCAATTATTGACTTGATGTAAATCTCTCAAATAAAAGAAAAATCTATGGGAGGAAAAAAAGTTGACATTAAATTTCACATGATATGCATAAATAGGAATATTAAACCTGCAACAAAGTATTTAGCCAGCTTTAATAAACAATCATGAAATCAGGGCAAAAGTTTTCACATCCAAGTTAGGGTTAAAATAAGCTAAAAGAATTGTGAACATGCCTCTTCTATCTGATTAATTTATTTTAGATCTCACAAACCATCCCTAATGAACAAGACAGACAGGCAGGAAGAACACTTTTTTTTTTTTTGCAAGTAACATTGCACTCAGCCTTGTGGTCGGACTCCAGTTACAAAATGAGAGAGCTGGCCGGCCGCAGGCATTTATTTTCCATTTGTCATGGCAAAGCCATCCAGCTCTTGCCTAACTACTTAAACACATGCCACTGGACCTACTTACTCTAAACAGGGGCAATTTGCATAACTAAGAAGATGTTTAAAAAATACTCGAAGGTTTTCGGCCATCTGGAATCTGGCTTGGTGGGGTTTAGATAAAATGATCAGGATGTAAACAGATCATTTATTAAAAAACTATTTCAGCTATAAAGAACAGTCACCACCATGCTACTTATTTTCTAACAGTCTGAAATATAAATGTTAGTATATTCTTCCCTCCTGGGAAGGTCAAAAGTCCATGTTTTCATCGTGCATGCACAATGGCTGCTATTTGCTGGTGTCACAAAGCTTTGCAAATGCATTCGTCATAAAACGAATAATCGAAAATTATTTTGTTTTTCATGAACATTTAGCTTTAGAGTGGCATATACAACAGTGATTGATTTTTTGTTTTAATGATTGACATTTAATTCTGGATTTAAAGAGGGAGCACTTTGTTGTCTTTTTTGTTTTCCTTTAATAAATTCAACTGTGTTTTTTCTTAATAGAGAAAAAAGTCTGTTTGATCATCAAAGAAGCATCTAAAAAGCAAAAAAGCAAAATCAATCTATAATGGAGATATTTTTTTTTCTAAAACACTGTAAATCCGGTTGGGTCTATTATACACCTTTGTTAGGTGTGAATTCCTGTATTTCTATATATTTAAATAAATATTGATTAATTGTGTGTTGGGCTTTTTTGAGAATCTTTCAACTTTTTATGTTTGCTACACATTAGTCATAATATCTCATGTATTACATCAAAGTGTGACATTCTGAATTATGAGTATCGCCTTGCCTGAAACATGGAAATTCAATGGCAGAGGACTCAGGCTGTCCCTCCTCTCTGACCAACACCTTATCAAGATACCAACCACAGCCTCCACCGCGACCATCGTGGCCAACTCGGACTCTCCGCACTTGTCCCAAGAAGACAGACTCAATAAGGAATTCATCATGCTGTGGAAAAAAACATGGATAAACTTCAAATATTCATAAAGAATAACATTGTATCATTATGTTTAATATGCTTTATGAATTTACTCACGTTTCCCTTTTCGAATTTGTTGACGTTGTTTTTGCTCATAAACATGAGACGCTCTCCTGTGTTGCCCAGGTCCCCGATGACATTGAGGAACACACTGGCATCAGTCCCACTACCACTGACGTTGCCAGTGCAGATTGTGACTCGATATTTTATCACTGGAAAAAAAAAATGAGAGAAGGGCCAATGTTGCACAAAAAACTGCATATGTTGCCCGCTGTTATAATTACCGAAATAGTGTAAACTTTTATAAAATGGTTACTTACACGGTAGCGGCTCATCAATCATTACTCCTGTTGCTGGAAGCTCTCGGACAATCTCGTTGTCATCTTCATTGATATCCAGCCAGCGGTCACATTCAAAAGAATATTTCTCCATGGTTAGTGTCTTGAGCAAAGTGACCTGCAGAGAGTCAAAGTCTCATCTGTAATCAATCACATTTATTTCATGCTGGTGTGTTTGTTTTTTTAAACAAATTAGAGCAATGATCAATTTTACAGCAACAATATTTGGGAGAAAATGAACCCCTAAGGTAGTTCCAGCTAACAGATCAAAAATGCATCATCCTGGTCCCCAAGAGCTCCGCAGTGACAGGTCTGAATGACTATCGGCCAGTAGCCCTCACACCGATAGTCACAAAGTGCCTTGAAAGACTGGTTCAGACCCACATCAAAGCCAACATCACCGTCACTGTTGATCCACACCAGTACGCATACAGGAAAAATCAATCGACAGAGGACGCCATTTCCTCCGTGGTCCACACTGCCCTCACCCACCTGGGGCAGAAGGATTCATATGTTTGTATGCTGTTTGTGGACTTCACCTCCACGTTCAACATCATGATTCCTCAGACTGTGATAAATAAACTGTCCTCACTTGGTCTGAGCTCTTCCCTCTGCATCTGGGTCCTGGACTTCCTGACCAACAAGCCGCAGTCTGTGAGGATTCACAACATCTCCTCCCCCACCATTGCCCTAAGCACTGGCACCCCTCAGGGCTGTGTGTTGAGCCCCCTCCTGTTCACATTGCTCACATATGACTGCTCCCCTATCCATCCGGGCTGTCATATTGGGAAGTTTGCGGACGACACAGCAGTAGTTGGATGCATCACAAACCGTGATGAGTCCAGCTACAGTCAGGAGGTGGAACACCTGGAGGGCTGGTGCAGATATAACAACCTCTGCATTAATGTAAAGAAGACCAAGGAGATGATTGTGGAGTTCAGAAGGGGCAAGCATCCTCACCTCCCCGTGCACATGGGAGGATCTGCGGTGGAAGTGGTCAACAGCTACAGGTACTTGGATGTACACCTGAGTAACAACCTCACCTGGAGCAACAACACTTCCATTCTGGTCAGGAAGGCACACCAGCGGCTCTACTTCCTCAGGAGGTTGAGAAGAGCTGGACTCGGGAGCTCAGTCCTCACCTCCTTCTACAGGTGTGTGATGGAGAGCGTATTTTGCTCCAGCATCAACGTGTGGCATGGAAGCTGCTCTGCTGCAGAAAGGAAAGTTCTGCAGAGAGTGGTGAAGGCTGCACAGAGGACTGTTGGAGTCAACCTCCCCAGTACCACAGACATTTACACCTCCAGATGCAGGAAGAGGGCCTCCGGCATCATGAAGGATCTCACACACCCAGCACACTCACTTTTTGTCCCGCTCCCCTTAGGCAGGAGGCTGCGGAGCATAAAGTGCAAAACCACCAGACTGAGAAACAGCTTCATTCCTGAAGCTTTGAGACTCTCAAACACACTCAATTACAAATGAAAAACACTTTCTCATTTAACCGGCACTGTTCACTTTAATATCACACTTTAAAATGTCACTTTAATATGTCACCTTATTAACCATCCATGCTGCTACAGCAAATTTTGCACTCCGAATTCTCATTGCTGCTATGTCCGAAGTCCCATATTGTAGATTCTGTGTAGTCAATCCCATTGTCTTATATTTCTTTATATTTTATTATATTATTCTTATTTTGTAGATATTTTAAAATTGCTATCAGGGTGTAAACTGGACCATGGGATTAGAATTTCGTGCCACCTCATATGCCACATGTGATGTGATGACAAATAAAATTCATTGATTCCTTAATTCCTTGATTCCTTGAAAATTAGATTGATTGAATTTTTGTTTGAATTAACTTTGAGGTTTTTAAGTCTGTTTCACATGCTCAAAAACCTCTTACCCAAAATGTTATTGTAACCATGGTAGGTGTGTTTGTATTGATGGGGAGCATGTGGCTAAATCTAACTATTGTTGCATCAAAGTTCAACTCCTTTTAAAAAAATGCTTATTAACTATCTTCTAAAAAGATAAAATAAAAAAATTCATAACTTTAGTCAATAAAGGTGGCTTGAGCTTCTTTGGGAATGTATAATATACCATATTTTGGTGAAACAGCTATTGACTCTGTTGTGTGTGCTTGCTCTTACTAACGTCTGACATTCCATAAAATCCCCAGTCAAACAGATGGATTCTCTGAGAATTAGACATGTCTGTCCCATAGTTGCTGACACATTACCACAAAGTACAAAAATGAACCAATAAGACACAGTGTAAAGGGATAGGCAAGATTTATAATTTAGATTTAACATATTTAGAATTATCTGTCAAGTTCAGACGTAAAAGAAAAAAAAATCTAACACTGGGCTTCACAGATTGTGGCACAAGTATTGGACTGAGAATGACTTTTTTTTTTACATTCACCAATTCATCGAGCAGACATTTTGGGTATTGTGGTCAATATTTGGTAAGAACAATGGAATACACAATTTACCCACATTTTTACAGCATCTTTTATATATTCTTTCATATATTGTCCAGTGGTATCAGTCTTTTAAAAGTATTGTGAAACATAAAAAACTTTTATGCAAACTGGCACGTCTTGCAACGTTGAGTCAACAATAACCAGAGGTGAAGAACAGTGTTGACTTACTAGGACTAACTACACAGCTGAAATCATGGCTTACCTTTGCTAAATGCCAGCCGGCAAATGGATTTCTCTTCTCATGCCATATGCGCAATTTTCGCAATTTTCCAATGTTCGGAATTTCAGTCTAAAAGGACCCCAAACAAATAAAAATGCCCTCTTTGAAAAATGTAATGGATCAAAATAACAAATGAACCAAATATAGAGTGAGATGATTTCATACTTACCATGAATTTATCAATCTGCCCTTGTTCGAAACTGTCTGTATTGCTTTCCAATTTGATCTCATCTGACTTTCCATTCTCTCCATAAATCTGTAAAAATACCTGGGCATCTGTGCCAGCGCCTTTTACGTCAGAGGTCCAAATCCACAAGGACCAGGGGTACTCTAGAGTGAACAATAAAAATCCGTATAAAAATAAATAGATGAAGAGTTATGCACCGTGGTTGAACGCGTTTTGCTTTATTCAAAACTCACTTTTCTGTTTTTTCTGCCTGAGAGAGACCATCTCATACAATTCCCTCTGAATAAGTCCATCTCCTTCATCCTCATCGAGCCACATCCCACACGGAAATGTTTGCTCAATGCCCGTGAATGGACAGTATATCACAACCTGGCGAGAAAGTAGCTGCTTAATTGATAAACTACACTATTAATGCAAATCTGTTATTTTTAAAAATAAAAAAATTGAAATATGTCGTACCTTTTCACAGTACCACCCAGCACCTACAGCACCATTGTCATGACCAATGGTGACCCTGCTGAGGGGGCTAATGAGTTCACAGATCTCTACATTGAAAATGTCAATGAGAGCTCGCTCAAATGCACCACCCTCTAGGAACCTTTTGCCACTATTTTTTAAGCCCTTGGATCCATGCATGACCATGTGGATCTTAGAGTTGGTTCCTGCTCCCCTGATATCTCCAGTCATTACTTGAACATTGTATATAATTTCTGAGAATGCAAAGAAAAGTATTCATTGTTATATTACTTTAATAAAAATGTAGGTTTATTAAGTGATAATGCATTCTTTAAATTCATTCAAAAGAATTTTAAATGTGAATTAATGCTTAGCCAGAAACATAAGGCGCAGCAAACACATGGTGATGGCATATATTATCACACCCATTGGTTGCATTGATCCAACCAAGACGTCTCTCTGTATTTTGGCGTTATCTTCATCCATGGCGAACCAGCGATTTACCGGAAACTCATATATTTCTTTATTCCCCATATCATCTATCACAACCTGTAAGGTAAGAGGAATTAGACCAAATTAGGAGATTTTTTTTCTGTTTTGAAGAAATCATCCTTTAACCCATGACTCGATCCATCGACGTGCCTTGTCCAGAAACCATCCGGCTGAGGAACCTCTGTTGTTGTGGCCAATGGTGATTTTTCTAAGCCTTCCTAGGTTCGGAGCCTCAATCGTAAACTTGTCTTCTGAACCACGTTCAAAATTGTCTTTGTCACTATCCAGTCTTTTTTCCCCTTTCACATTAAAAAATATGATTAAGAATCAAAGAAAATAGTAAAAGCATAAGAAGCCCATAGCTAAAGCTCTTTAAAATAAAATCCTCAATAGAGAACTCATCTGTTTAATCTACAAAAATCTCATCATGTGCTTGTGTGTTTGAATTGATATTGAATTTAAATAACTTGACTGAAGGGGGTAAACACTAAGAACCAGTGTTCAAATCTCAATGTGACCTGGAGCAACTGGACAAAAGAAGTATGAACATAAATAAATTGTTTGTCATAAATAGAACAATGTTATTGGAGGCATCACACATGAAGTCAAAGGGTTTGAGTCAAAGGAAGCTGCTAAAGCATCTAACAATAATCATGCTTTGTAGACACATTTTACAGCATGACCCAAACTTGACAGTTAGTAACTGGGGTAGAATAGTACTATTGAGAGAGGCTGGGCGTTCATGTTTTGTTGCTTGTCACGTAGGATGTAGAGATGCACAGCTGGTCCAGTATTGGAGCCAGTATAACCATAAGGGCATGCATATGTCAATGGACAACTTGATTGTACAATGTTTAACTAATCAAACACATGTGCTATTAGCTCAAAAAGGGGCTCTGGCAACATTGTGGGAAGAAGTAGATAAGAAGGAATCACTGTAAGGATCAATTTAACACCAAACTGCAGCTTGTATTTATGCCACATTCCTCTGACATGAGACAATCAGTACCCTTGTGCTGCCTTTTGTGTTTTTTCCACCATATCCCCTTGGTGTTTACCTTTTGTCAGTGTGGGATGTTCAGGACCCAAACTCAATGGTCCTGAGTATTATACATTACCTGTGTCACCATGTTCTCCAAAGATATTCAGGAATACATCAGCATCAGTCCCACTTCCCTTCATATCAGCAGTAAAAACACTCACAAGGTATTTATTTACTGTAAGACAGAAAATAAAAATGTCAGCACATGGATAGAAGAAGAGATGAAAACTCAATTGTATTTTATTTATTTATTTCTCTTCCTAAGGTTTCCCGAAAATCTCCTAGGTGTTGGCATCCAAATTAAATATTTATTACTCTGGCTATCTATTTAACAAACAGCTATGTTGCTCTGACTGTCCCTAATGGCACAGTGTCTTTAGTGTTATGTTTTTCAGGTATCTGACCCACATAAACAGAGGACTCTCAGGAGTACAATAATAACAAAGTTTATTGAATGTTGTGGATGTGTCTTGAAGCACGAAGCAATGGTCATGGCGGGGAACGGAAGGGGAATCCAGGAAACTGTGACAGTCAACGCGGGGGACCGGAGACCTCTGAAGGTGAGACGGAGAAGGTGAGTTGATGAAAGATGTGCAGAGGTAAGTTGAAGTTGAGCTTACTGATTGTTGGTCGATTGATGATGGCAGGGAAGGGTGAGTGGAGAGACTTTCCAGCGGCGTCCAGATGTTTGTCGTCCAGGGGGTGCACGGCAGGTGGTGAATGGCTGGAGCGGGCAGACCGAGCTGAGCACATTGAGCAGGAACCAGAGTGGTGTGAGCCTAGGGAGTCTTGACAGAGATAGTATGAGCACGAGTGAAGTTAAACCTGAAGAGAGGAGCACAAGGGGAATTACTGGTGGCCCTGGAGAAACGAAGAAAACTAAAATTCAAAAATCAACTAGAAAAATAAACAAACAATTAGAAACTGGAGAACAACAAAGACTAAAGAACTGGCTCTGAGAATAGGCAACATTAACAGGAATAACAAAAACTCAGTTGACGAGTAGTTGGATCCCTGCTCCTTATAAGCAGCTCAGCCCAATCAGCCCCAACAAGGATCACCTGGACAGGAGCCCAGGTGAGGAACGGCTCCAGGCGGATGAAGTTCTGGCGACCCGTCGTGGACAACCTGTTAAAGTGCTGAAAAGTGTCACTATGACAGTACCCTCCCCCCCCCTCCCCCTCAAGGGCAGAGTCTCTGATGAGACTCGGATCTAGGATAAAAGAGCGGGGCACTCAGCTACGCTCCTCTGGACCGTAGCCCTCCCAGGCGACGAGATACTGTTGTCCCTGACCTCGGCGACGGGAAGTCACGACCCTCCGGACATCGTAGGCAGGGTGCCCATCAATTATACGGGCGGGTGGAGGGGTGTCGGCTCGAGGGAACAATGAACTGGTCTAGACGGGCTTAATTTGAGAAACGTGGAACGTGGACTCTGAGGCTGGCTGGAAGACGGAGACGGACTGTAGAAGGACTTATGGCCGACTCGATGGGATACGGCCGATATAACGGGGGCATAGTTGGGAGCTGGAACGCGCCTCCGGTCAGCGTACTTCTTGTTGGTGGCTGCGGTATGTTGGAGAGCTGAAATTGTGTCTTTCCAGATCTTGCGGGCTCTGCGAAGGTGGTGGTGAACGGAGGCAAACAAGATATCCCTCTCATCTGCGGGGAACAGTGGTGGTCAATAACCCAGGGAGATCTCGAAGGGGGGGAGACCAGTGTTTGCAGAGACATGGGAGTTATGACAATACTCAATCCAAAGAGGTGTTGGTTCCAGTCGGCCTGATTTGTGGTAGTGAGACACCGGAGAGCAGCCTCGACCTCCTGGTTAAGCCGTTCTGTCTGACCGTTAGCCTGGGGATGGTAGCCGAAACTAGTTTTGGCCCCATACTTGGGAAACAAACTGGGAGCCACGGTCAGACAGAATGTTGACAGGGATGCCGTTGAGGCGGAAAATGTGCTTAACCAGGAGACGGGCTGTCTGGAAGGCTGAGGGCAGTTTGCGCATAGAGACAAGGTGGCATGCCTTGGAGAATCTGTCGATTATGGTGAGTATGTTGGTCATACCTTGTGACGGTGGTAAGCCGGTAACGAAACAATGGCGATGTGGGAACAGGGTCGGTGAAGGAACTCGAGGGGTTGGAGCAGACCAGAGGGTGGTTTGTTGCCAGATTTATAGCGGTAACAGGTGGGACGGGCTTATACGAACTCGAGTCCATCCTTGTGAAGACTGGGCCACCAGAAACGGCGAGAAATCTGAGCTATGGTCCGACTGGAACCAGGATGGCAAAACAAGCAAGAATTGTGAAACCACCGGAGAACCCATCAACGGACTGAGGAGGGGACATACGTGTTTCTTAGATGTCGAGTTCGTGCATGGGGTTCTTGGCGGAGGGCATTCTGGACGATGCTCTCGATCTTTCAGGTAATCAAAAAAACTAAACAGTCCGGAGGGATGATGGGGTCTGGTTCCGAGTGATCAGTCCAGACCAGCACAAGATGGTTAGGAGAGGACAGATCTTACCCCCAGATCAGAGGCGTCGACCTCGAGGATGAATTAGCTTGTTGAGTCTGGTTGGACATGGACTGGGGCTTGAGCGAACAGAGTATTTAGTCTATGGAAGGCTTGGTCTGCTTCAGGGGTCCAGGTGAAGGTGCGTTTGGTGGAGGTTAATGCGGTTAGTGGTGCTGCGGTCTGGCTGTAGTTCTTTATGAATCTTCGATAAAAGTTGGCGAATCCTAGGAAACGTTGTAGTTGTCTTCGGGTGTCGGGTACGGGCCAATTGGTAACGGCAAGAACTTTGGTGGGGTCTGCTCGGATCTGCCAGCCCTCGAAAATGTAACCCAGGAATGTTATGGAAGGTTTCTGGAATTCACATTTTTCAGCTTTGACGAAGATGCGGTTCTGGAGGAGGTTTTGAAGGACTTGGTGGACATGTTTCTTGTGCTCTGGGAGATCTCAAGAGAAAATTAGGATATCATCAAGATACACAAAAACAAAAATATTTAAAAAGTCACGGAGAACATTGTTTATGAGTGATTGGAAGACATATGGAGCATTGCAGAGGCCGAACGGCATGACCAGGTACTCGAAGTGTCCAATGGGGTTCTTGAAGACTGTCTTCCATTCATTCCTGGCGGATGCGGACAAGGTGGTAAGCGTTGCGGAGATCCAATTTTGTGAACACGGTGGCTTGATGTAGAGACTCAAAGGCAGCGGTGATGAGTGGCAATGGGTATTTATTTTTGATGGTAATATTGTTCAAACCCCTCTAATCAATGCAAGGCCGGAGCGAACCATTTTTCTTGGAGACGAAGAAGAAGCCTGCACCCAGGGGAGACGAGTAGGACTTAATGATGGCAGCGGCGAGGGACTCGTTGATATAGGTCTCCATTGATTCTCGCTCCTTGTCCAGGGGGTGCACGGCAGGTGGTGAATGGCTGGAGCGGGCAGACCGAGCTGAGCTCACTGAGCAGGAACCAGAGTGGTGTGAGCCTAGGGAGTCTTGACGGAGATAGTATGAGCACTAGTGAAGTTAAACCTAAAGAGATGAACACAAGGGTGATTACTGGTGGCACTGGAGAAACAATGTAACAAAGAAAACTAAAATTCAAAAATCCAAAAATCAACTAGAAAAATAAACAAACAACAAAGACTAAAGAACTGGCTCTGAGAATAGGCAACATTGGCAGGAGTAACAAACACTCAGGCGACAAGTAGCTGGATCCCTTTTCCTTATAAGCAGCTCAGCCCAATCAGCACCAACAAGGATCACCTGGACAGGAGCCCAGGTGAGGAACTGCTCCAGCCAGATGGTGCTCGTGAACAACCTGTGAAAGTGCTGAAAAGTCTCACTATGACATTTAGCCAGGAAGATGTTAGATCAAATAACACCAGAGACACAGAGACAGGTTTTACCCGAGGATTACACTGGCATGATGTTCAATTACAACGTGAAACAATAGGAAACCCTGCAAACTATCAGGCACTGCAGCCTCTAAGTTGTCAGACACATGTTTTTTCTACTCTTGGTTTATATAGAAGGTTCCCTCATCTTAAAAGAAACATTGCTTTTGTATAGATAAGTCTGCATTTCAACTTACAATTCACTACTACAAAACACAACTTGTAATCCCCTCTTAAATCCAAACAGTGTATTTCAAAGTGTAATCAGTTGTTTTGTGGTTTTCAGCATTCTGAGCCATCATGTCTGCTTTGTAAAATGAGTTTGTGACCTACATTTTGGGACTTCCATTGGGTTTAGGCTGCCGAGCAGATCCCTGACAAACAGGTTGTCACCCTCCTCCCGGCTCAGCCAGTTGTTGCAGGGGAAATAAAAGCGCAGATGGGGCCGGATCATGTCGGTCACCACGACCCTGTCCAAGAACCAGCTGGCACTCATTCCTGTGTTGTCATGTTCTATTCTAGAAAAATCAAAAGTCAGAGTTTCACATTGTTTTCACTCTATAAGTGGTCTTTAAGACTATTCTTTTTATTCAACGCTCTCAGGAATATTTGGTATGTCACACCAAGAAGGTTAAAAGAGGTACAGCACTACACCCAGTTTCTAATTCATTTTCAAGTCTATTGAGGAAAATAAGCATCCGAAATATCACACAGATTTCAGGCTGAAACAAGGACAGTCTACAGATTTTCTACAATGTTTTTGGCATCTACAAACCAAATTATTTTACTGAGTATTTTGGTAAACTACCGACACAAACCATCAATTAATTGTGAAGTACAAGGAAAAACAATGGTTTTCTTCTCTTGTTTTTTTATCCTGCCTTCCACACTTTTAAATTTTTAGCCGAGTGGTCTTCACAGCAACAGTGATGACTGAGAGGACATGAGAAGTGTGTCATGTGATTACTCTTGAGTTTGCAGAGATGGTGATTTTTCATCAGCAAAGCATGCTTGGAAAAGTTGGTTTCTGAAATCCCTGCCTGACTCAATTGCTCATCTGGTCTGTTTTTCTTTTTTGATGTAGTTCTGCTTCCTCTTGAAGGAGTCATACCAAATATGATTTTCATTTTGTTCCTGGTAAAACAAAATGTCTTGGTGTCCAACGGAGTCTCCATGGTATATTTAACAATAAAGCAGACATAGTTTTGGGAGCTGTGATTGGGTCAAATTTCAGGCATTTGATTCAACCAAGGAAACAATTGAATTTTTCTGAGCATCAGCACTGAATTGATGTTTATAGTGACATTTGTGTTTTCATATTATACAGTACCTTATCTTTTTAATTGGTCCAATGTTTTGTGTTTTAATGCGGAAAACATCAGTCTTATTCTTCTCAAATGCATTCCGGCTCCTGTAAATTAAAGATATGTGAGAACATATTAAGGTTTGCGAGAAATCTGGATTTAGCAACCTCCACTATTAAATCCAGAGAGATTATAACAGACAGATAAAGGAGCTGATCTCAGAATCTTTGAATGGTATCGCCCAAACAGATCCGGTTTAAGGGACTCCTGTAGGTTTATGGCAGTGATATAATTTAAAACTTTACTCAGGCTCTGTCACTTTAACACTCTTTATTTCTCATCCGTTGCCCTTCCATGCCTGACAGACAGCAAACATGGCATGATAAATCCCCCTCTCCCCAACACACTATTTTGTCCATGATTAACACACTGCTTTCACTCCTTTTTCTTTTTTTTTATTACACATATAATGCCAAAAATTACATAAATCGGCTCCATTAAATGATCTTAGTTTCAAATTTTCTGCCAAGATGAAAAGGAAACCTTGGAATTCATGTAATTTAGATCTACTGTAATCACACTGAATATCCAAAGAACTTTATTCTGTTATGTGCCTTGGAGGTCTGAAGAGATAAGGATCTCCCTTACCTGTATTGTGCTGCGAAGGTTAAATCTATCATGACACAATACAGTCAGGACCTGACGCATATCGGAGTAAGGTGAAACTCCTAACTATGCAAGAAGTCTGCAAATACCAAAAAGAAGCTGCTATGTCTACAGTATGTCTAATATTTCATCATATCATCTTTACAGGGGTCACATATTTTGGATATACTGAATACAAGACATGTTGAAGCATACTGAAATTAATGACTAGCATCCCTACGAGGTGTGGATGACACTCTCCAGAGAGGTTGACAATAGGTTGTGTGTGTCCTATATGCTGCAAAGGTAACCCTTTCTGTAAATCGGCTTTGGGGGGGCAGCCTACATCTGATAAGATCCCCCGAGAGTCATTTGATCAACTGCATAAATGACATCGTGGTCTTCCTTCATTCATTTCTGAATGGGAAAAAAGACCAGCCATGTCAGACAGTTCCTCCTTACTCCAGATATTCTAAGTCCAATATATTGTTTTCATCTGTATAAAGGAGAGATTCCTGCATCACAAGGAAGACTTTGGTTTGTTTTCTCATTTTAAAAGACTTAAAAAAGCTTTTAGAGGCATCAGTGTCAGGAACAAGAGGAATCCTCTCCTATACAGTGTCACATTCACAATACACACAAACACAAAATTATAACCATCCTTTTGTATACCAATTAGCATATACCTCTTTTCTGTGCTGAGGAATAAGAGGAAAACAGAAAACATAAATATTAATGACTCGGTCTGAAAAACCTGCAAACATCACTAGTTGCACACAATACATGAAAAAAGTATAAAACATTAAAAAACATAGTCTTGATGCAGAAGCTGGAATTTTTGGGAAAACATGTTTTTATCTAAATAAAATTTAGGAGCCATAATTGTGAGCACATTTACACTTACTTGCTTGCCAAGTGGACCTTTGGTGAGACCCCAAAGTCTCCAAAGAGGGTAACAAAAATATTGGCATCAGTCCCAGCTCCCTTTACATCACCTGTGACTGTAACCACCTCATATACTGTAAGAAAGAGAAGACTGGATATTAAACACAATGGCGTAACAGAAACCCTGATTAGATATAATAACCAGGTTATTTTCTGAATCACAGTAATATGAGCCCTGAGGGGAATGGAGGGCCAAAAGGGACAACATTAAATAGGCAAACTTATGAATAAACCATGAAAAATTAATATATACAAGATAATATCTAATTGAATAATGTAATACAACTTTTAAATCATGAAAGCAGGGGTTTGCCAGTCTCTGGAACAGTAGGTTTTAGGGTAAATGGTTTTGCTTTAGTTCAAATGTGATGTAATTCAGTTTATTCACAAACGTAACACATAAATCTATATGCTCCAAGACACCTTATAGAACTAATAGATCCAATGCATTTCTAACAAATTATTATTATCTCTCTTCCAATGATGGAGTTCCTCTCTCCATCTCAATGAACGTAGCTATTTTCAAAAATCATATTTAATTTCTTGTTCTTTTGGTTGAGATCTATCTATCATGACCTTAATTTAGAAGTGGTAAATTGAAACATATCTATTCAGTGTGGCTGGCTGAGGTTGTACATAGATTGTCACCAAAAATGCCCCAATCCACCTTCACAAACTTTTGATTTTCTACTAGAGACAGAAAGTACCCAATCTGGACAGAGCAATAATCGTCTTTCCTACTGAGTGCTATATCTATAGGGTACCCACACCAATGCATCCAAAAGTTCAAGAAGATTCCAGTGAATCCACATTTACTCAACATAACCTTCACTTCAGACGTATGCCTTCACATCCAGTTAGCTTTGCCCACTCATACAGCTCCCAAAATGCACCTGCTGGCTAAGAATGGCCAGATTTAAAAAACACAGTAAGAACAGGGATTCCTAACTAACAGCAATCTGAGCTAATGAGATAAGTTTAAAGAGAAAGGGAGAAACCTGATAAACCGTACTGTGTTAAACTACTCTCGATGTAAACGGCCTTGGCAAGCCATCAGATAACAACTATCTACTCACACATAGCTGTAGCACTCTCCAATTTCAGGTAAAAATGTGTGCAAAAGCTTTAGATATAGTATGAGCAAGTTTTAGGAGATTGTACTTTCTTAGTCTCTTATAGCAGTTTCCATTCATGAGGATCTTTTTGTCTCGATTGAAGTTTGGGATCTCTCCAATTTTGAAGAGTGGTTACAAAGATTCAGTTACATTTTCCTTGTCACTTTCAATTTTAAACTGTAAAATAACCTTGTACATTTAGGAATAGTAAGCTATAATATTGGACCATGTTAAAAATAAACCAAAAGAGTACAGCCAAATGAATATGTGAAGGAAGCAGTGCACAAAAACAAATAGAAACCTTCCTACAGGATATTCTAATGATTCTGAGTGACCCCAGTGGTGCTCCCAGTCCCTGAGACTGGAACAACATCCAACTCATGTCTGCCATCAGGCCTCTGTTTGGCTCCATTCATGTGGAACATAACTAAGCTTTCATCCAGAACAATCACAAAGGGGTTTTCCTGCTCACTGCTGGCTGGAGCTGTAGGTGGCTGGCAAGCGCCGTCAGCCAGGTGAGATTCACTAACTTGAAAGTAGCATGTCAGAATAGATTTTAGTCTGTGACCCTTACCTTTCTTTTTGTAATACTCATCTTCATATCCATCGGAAGAGTCTGTGTGATAATTAAGCAGCTCATTCTGGTAGATCGCAGCGTAGTCCACTTGTTTGCTTTTGTATTTTTTCCCTTTTCTCTTTTTATCATCGTCGTTGTCACCGGAGCTCTTCTTTGCCTTCTTCTTTTTCTTTTTCTTGGTCTTTTCCTCTTCTTTCTGATCCTCAATCAGGGGCTCCTCAGCATCATCACTGTAAGACTTTTTCTTCTTTTTGCCCTCCTTGGCCTTTTTATCCTTGGACCCCATGTCCTCCTCTCCCTCTGGATTCTCTATGGAAGACTTCTTTTTCTGCTTCTTTTTTTGCTCAGTCACCTCATCTTTCAGCCTTTCAGATCTGTCCTGTTTGCGTTTGGTTGTGTAATCGTTGTTGTTCGGCTCACCCTCAGCATCTTTACTTGAACCCGTGGCATCGGCTTCAGCCTCAGCATCATCATTTGGTTTCTTTTTCTTCTTTTTCACCTTATCTCCTTCTTTTTCCTTCTTCTCTTTCTCTGGCAGCTCCTGGATTTCTGAGTGTTCTTTGCTCTTGTGTTTCCTCTGACTCTTTCCTCGTTTTGTGGTGTCTCCATGGGTCAGACCTTGGCCACTCTCCTTTAAATGTGGCTCTGTTTCCTCCACTTCGTCATCAACCTCTTCAGTTTCCTCTGAAGCTGTGGATTTGTTCTGTTTCGAGGGCATCTTTTATTCATCCACTTCCCTGGCCTTTAGTTTCGTAAGTGCTGAATTGAGTTTCTAATGGTTTAAGACAATTCATTTGATCCTTGGCTATAGATAGATTCTGGGACTGTGAAATCACCAGAACCCCCAGGAATGTAAAGCTGTGGATGTATGGACACCAGGTACTGAAATGGGGGAATCTTCCCCCGACTGTCAGCTACTTGGGTGGTATATGAACACACAACCCACAAACACTACTCTGGATTACTGCCAATTCAGTGATCACGTGAGACGCTGGGAGAGAGCCCTGTGAAAAAGGAGCCTTGCTTGGAGAACTTATCCTCTCTGCCACGGCATCCTCCATTATTTATGGTGTCAGGATCGCTTTACGAGCCGGGGTGTCTCGCTTCTACCTGCTGACACACACACACAACTGCACACACACACTCCAGTGCAGCTAATTCTCTTTGTTCTTACATGTACTGTAGTGTACCAGAGAGACTAAATCTGTGCAAATTAAAATTACAACAGGGAAAAATTAATATCTCAGCTGATTTGTTCCGTCTACTATTTTTCTATTTATTTTTAGTTTTTTAGCTACAGTTGCGTGTGTAGATTTTCAGCGAAAGAGGCGGGTAGTCTTGATGAAAAAATAAATCTGACTGAACTCACAAATGAAGTTGAATATTTTAGTTCAATAAAATCTGGGGCTGCTGGAGAGTTTAATCTCAACTGGTCTTCTATCTGTTCCTGTCTGGATTGTCTTTAGTTAATTATCATAGGCTTAAGTTAACTGGACTCAGTAAATCAGTTTATTAATCTGTGTTTTGTTTTTGGTTAACCATTGAACGTTTCCAATATTGACGGCAAAAACATAAACTTAAGTAATAATAGTTTAAATAAAATGTACAAATAAAGTATGGTTGTCAGTGTTTTTATATTTTAGCTTTTGACAAATTGAACAATTATTATGCAAACTTGATTTTAAGTTTTTAAAAATCCTTATATTTTTCCTGCGTTTTATAATGGTAAAAATACAACAACTATGTATCTTCATTGCTCTTCAATCCTGCTGGCACCCGTATGCTATGAGCCATATCATCCCATTAGTCTTATTGCTGCTATCTGACACCTGATGCACTATAGCATCAAGGGGAAGGGCAGAGCTTGGTCATATTGATCTGTCAACATCAAATTACCCTACCAAATGGATGACAGCAGACCTCGTTTAGCTCAGTGAAGAATCAATCCTCTTTGCTAGGAGACAGAATGCTCTTTCGTCCCTATTAAAAATTAAAAGCATGGTGTTGCTGATATTATCCCTACATTTACTATGTTTTAAAACCATTCGGACTTTGGCGCTCTACTTTTGCCTACTGCAGAATGAAGAGGATGACCTCCTGCAAATGGGCTGTTTGCTCTACCGGAGCATCATTATCTGGACCTGGAAGCAGGGCCGATTCTAGGATTTGATCTTTAGGGGTGCTTAGCCCTCCGCAGTTTCTACCAGGATAGGCCCAAGAGAAGATATTCGTTGATATGATATTTTGCACTGCAAATACCATCTGAAAAAAGATGCTGATTATACAAGTCTGCCCCCTAATAGCTGGTAAAAAATTATCTATAGTGGTCTTTACTAGGGGTTTCTCTAACCTGGTGGTTCATCTCGCTCCCTTTCTTGTTTTCCTTCCCTGTGCTCCTCTCTTTGTTGAGCTGTAAACTGGAAATTTATGTCAAGAATATGTCATTACATTGCCTTAGAACAGGCAAGAGTACAGTACACCAATTGACATTGTATTTATTTTGTTTTTTAATATTCAGTTGCTACTAGGCTGCTAGTGGGATTGTTTTATATTCCCTTACCTGAATGTGGCTGTGTGCCTAGTCTCTTAAAAAAAGAGCGTATGTCCATCTATGACAAAGTAGACATTACGGGTCAGTTTTTAAATCTATAAAGCCCCTTAAGGGGACATGGAGAGAAGAAAAAAAAGCTATGCCGAACTTACTTCCTCGAGATCCTGACTTAGCCTCAACAGTCAATCTGCTGAGTTTCCTTAGAAACACACTTTTTGAACCTCTTTGGATAATTAACTAAGATTGCTATCCTGTTTGATAACTAGAATCAAATCTTGCTACACTGAATATTAAAAAATGAGTCAAAATAGAAAAAATAGGTAAAAGTGGAAAAAACAGCAAAAGTAATGCAAGTTTCAGAGAAGGAGGATTTTGGTTTTCATGTGTAATCCAAATAAGGTACTGAAATAGCCCTTTGTTGAAGTTTCACAAATCAAAAACTTGGTTTTTAATATTCTGCTGTTAGAGCAGTATAATCTAGTCCAGATTTGAAAAGTCTAGGTGTTGTAGTTTAACTAGAGTAGATAAAGAATACTGAAGATAGTGGAAAAAATAGGTGAAATTGCCCTTTATCTATTTCCTGAATAGGAAGCTATAATCGGAAACCAACTTCTGCTACGTGTCTCTTAGCATAATGTCCCAGATGAGTATATTATATTAAGATACACAAAGCTGATCAGCATCGTGCTCGGAGGACTCCACCACTATTACTGGCATTGCAGAAGCTAATCAGCCTTTTCACCCAAAAGAGAAATGCGAGAGTTTTCAAGCGCAAGTCGGGATCTCGGGAAAGTAAGTCGGGATCCTCCTACATCCACTTACGGGCTCTGGATAAATTAGCATACGCAGGTTAACCAAACTTTTCTAGCCACTAAGAAATGTAGAATAGTCTAACTTTTTTACAAAAAAAAATCCCTAGTCAGCCAATATGTATGTATGTATGTATCATACCGATCAAGTTTTGGACGTGACAATCAGGAAATATTTATCCGTCCGTTGCTGTCGTTTGAGGGGCTTGTGGTTGGAAGTGTGAAGAAAACACGCGTAAGGCGTAAAAGAGGGTAAGGAGACAACCGACTACAGTCAGTGGGAAAGGGAAGGGGGGAGGGGATGCTTTGCGCGTTTGCACCCGTCGGCCACCATATTTTTATATTTTACTGCTGGCAGCCTCACAATACATCTGCTGCTGAACACAGCGAGGAACCGACTCGTGGAAAAATAAAATAAATAAAAAGGATTTCACTGGCCCATTTATGATTATAATAATTTATTCCTTACTTATTCAAGATTTACTGTCTGAAGTGTGTAAAATGAGTCTAAGTGTGTGTGCGGGATCCAGTCTTGTTTTTTTATCTTGGGTGTGAGGGTCTGTATGTGGGTGAATGATGGTGGGAACATACTAATTTGCCTCTCCCTGCATGTTCTGTTAGAATAGGTTTTGTGCTACACCCTCTCCATAATTATGTCAACCCCCCGCCAAATACGTGGCCTCCTACTCCTATGTCAATGGTTAATATTCACCTTCATTACCTCCTTTTTAGCTAGATGACTAATTTGCTTTTTTTAATCATTAATTTAAATTGGGATGTCATTTAAAGTCTCTACTTAGGACTGGCTAAATGGAGCAAATAAAAGCATAATTGTCAATATACTAGAAATTTCCTGGCATTGTGAATGGCAGCTCATTAATGCCTGCTTACACCCTATGACAACTCACACAAAGTCATTATTATGCATTTGAGAAATTCGAAACAGGTTTATTTACAAACACACTCCATATAAAGAATGATCAAGAGTTAAGAAGTTAAGAAGCACTCTATATCTCAACATATACCTCCTTCCAGTACAGAAACCTTTTTTTTTCTTTTTCTTCCATCAGGCATGTTTGTTGTCAAGCCAACTTATTTTGGTGTCTATTTTAGATTAATTTAGTCAGTCTTTGTGGCCAGTAAGTGCAGAAAAAGTAAAGAAAAAAAGTTAGCATCCAAAATAATCTAATAGGTTTTAGCTGAACATAAACAGAAGAGAGAGAAAATAATAATATACAGTCAATATTCTTTATAAAGTACAAAATTTCCTGTCTAAATCAGCACAGCTTTCAGTAGTGAAATGTGCGATATTTTTACAAATGCAAAACAAATCTATAAGGTTCAGAGCAACATAACATCAAATTAAAACAATGGATTAAAACAAGAGGGTGGCAACCTCCATAATCTTTGCACCATTAATCAGTCATTACTATATTATACAGCTGACTTGATCTTTGTGTTTCCTGTCTGCGTCTCCCAATGGTCTGTGAAGAGGCTAAAGTGTAAACATGTTCCAGTGACCATCAAAGCAGGCACAAACAGAGTCACATATTAGAGTAAATTCATGCAGAGCATTTCATGGCAATGAATGAAGTTCACAGAGAACAATTCCAATAGAACAAGAGCCAGAAAAGGGTACAAACATTTTTAACACCATAGCAAGTTGGACATTTTCTTTAATTAAAGAGCCAAACCAACATCTCATTTCGTGGTATCTGTACACAAGCAGGACACATGGGTCCACTGCGCATTGCCCAGAAGGGGGCTTGATATCTCATAAGGCAAAAATGGTTTAAGACAAGATCAACAGCTCAGTTGTGTTGTAGCAGCAAGCTGCTTCCTTTTGTAAAATTTCTTGCCCCAAACAGAAATTATTCATTGGTGTCTGACCTTAAATATTGTAAGGATGTTAGGATGTTTGCTTTTTTTTTCGAGGGGGAGGGGGGTAGTGGCAGGGAAACTAGACAGACACCGCTCACACTGTGATTCTGCTGTATAGGAAAGATATACCAAAAGTACACAAGAATATGTTACAGCTGCATATCCTAATATCCATTTCATAAAACACGTGTTAAGTTTGTTTGACACAAAAAAACTTAAGCTGCCCAAATCCACAGGACTGCTCAAGAGGAAGATAAGAGACGTGGGCATGAATCCACCCCAACTACAACCCCATTCCATTTCAGCTACTTGTACAACCCAGTAGAAAACAGCTCCTCTGTAAATTGGTGGCCACTTCAGAAACTTCACAGAAACACTATTAAGTAGATCACGTTTTATATTAAACGCCAGTGTCATGTGACTCAGAGATTGCGACATGGACATAGACACAGGAACGTTTTTTTGAAAAGAGAAACATGTCTGGGTGAGCAATCTCCACCATAGTGTTAAACTAGTTACAGCAAATAAGTGTGCACTCCACTTGCCAACTGTGGAGTCCTAACAATAAAAACAATAATTTAAAAACCAAAAAGAAAAAAAGGTTGATCATGTGCACTGCCCTGTATGTACATTGATGATCCCACGCGTGTGCATGTGGATGAAGTTAAAGATTTCATGAGGCATAGCGTGGAAGCCGGGCCGTGGCTTCACGTTGTCATAGTAGTGGTGAGTAATAAAGATGCCTGCTGGGTTCATAGGAAATGCCCAGAAACCGTAGAGGTGGACCTCCTCGCAGAGCTCCATGGCAGCAGTCACGAGCATCAGGCCGCTGCTGAGGCGTTTCGCCCGGACACCCTGCACCGCCCAGAAACGCTGCACATTGAGCAGATACTGTGGGTGGAAGAAGAACACGCCCCTCTGGGAGTCGAAGTCATCCAGCATATACTTGACTCGGAAAGACACGTCAGTGTTGCGGGTGTTGTAAAAGGCAGGTAGCACCACCGACGAGTTCTCGTATTTCTGGAGGACATCGTAAAATGGTCGCCTCCATTTCTCCAGCTTCTGAAATCTGGAAGTAGCATAAAACATATGAAAGAAGAAAATAAACACAACAGGAGAAAATGAAATCTGAATATTTACAAGAAAGAAAATGCACTAAAAACGCGTTTAAACAATTTGAACTTTGTTCTTAATGCTAGGTTTCAACATTTTAAACCTGACATTGATTTTGCTCTAGAAGAGCACCCCCATCCCATTTTATTTGCCAAAAAAATGTTCACCATTTGGTAGATTTGTGGATAGTTTTCAAATTGTACCTCATGTCCAGGTTAAAACATTCAATTTGTCAGGATCCATGTTTTGGTTTGGTTCAGTTTGATGTTGTTTCATTTATATTTAGTTTTTGCTTTGTTTAGTTCATCAATAATTGTCTTATTTTATAAACTTTACTATTCATTTATATTTTCTATATGGTTATGTTCTCTAGCTTGTTCCTCCACTCCCCTGTTCCCTGTTTCTTCCTGTGTGTGTGTGTGTGTGTGTGTTCCCTCATCTGTGCTTGTTTCTCCACTCATTCTTCATTCACATCTGTCATCAATAATACAATCATCTTCTCCACCAATCCAACCCCGGTTCCCTATTATTTAAGCCGCTCTCATTCATTCACTCACGGCTGGATCGTTCTGTCACGTAACGTTTAAATGACTCGAGCAGAGGTGGAATTGAGTGAATAAATAATTTATTGTTGGGGAAGAATAATGAACATGAACATGAAACGGAACATAAACAGGAACTACAGCAAAGCCGTAGGGTGTCCAGTGCGACTCGCCTCTAACTCCTGTGTTTCCCGAGGGGGTCCGGTGAGATCCGCCTCTAGCTCCTGTGACTGTCAAGGGGGTCTGGTGCGACCCTCCTCTAGCTCCTGCGATTACGTAGGGGGTCCAGCACGGCCCGCGTCCAGTTCCTGTGATGACCAAGGAGGTCCGGTGTGGCCCGCCTCGGGCTTGTGCAGTATCGGAGGTTCTGCGTCCTCCATCGAGAGCGCTCTGTCGCCGCCGTCTGCGGTCTTCATCGAGGGCGCTCTGTCGCCGCCGTCCAGCCAGACGCCCTTCATGTCTTCGTGCCTCAGGTCGTCGTCCTGCCAGGCGAGCTCCGGATCTTCGTGGTTCCTGCGGTCGTTCTGCTAGGCGAACTCCGGATCTTCGCGGTTCCTGTAGTCGTCCTGCCGGGCAACCTCCAGATCTCCGTGGTTCCTGCCGTCGTTCTGCTAAGCGAACTCCGGATCTTCGTGGTTCCTGTAGTCATCCTGCCGGGCGACCTCCAGATCTTCGGGATTCAAGTCGTCGTCCTGCCGGGCGACCTCTAGATCTTCGTGGTTCCAGTCGTCGTCCTGCCGGGCGGCCTCCAGATCCTCGGGGTTCAAGTTGTCGTCCTGCCGGGCGACCTCCAGATCTTTGTGCTTCCTGTCGGCGTCCTCCGGGACGACCTCCAAGTCTTCGTGCTCCCTGTCGCCGTCCTCCGGGACGACCTCCAAGTCTTCGTGCTTCCTGTCGTCGTATCCGGGACGATCTCCAAGTTTTCGTGCTTCCTGTCGCCGTCCTCCGGGACCACCCCCGGCTCTTCGGACTCTCGCCGCCGTTCGAGCTGCCTTTTTGCCGGACTCTCGCCGCCGTTCGGGCGGCCTTTTTGCTGGACTCTCGCCGCCGTTCGGGCGGCCTTTTGCCGGACTCTCGCCGCCGTTCGGACGGCCTTTGCCGGACTCTCGCCGCAGTTCGGCCTTTGCCGAACTGCGGCGAGAGTTTTGCTTTGGTTCAGTTTGTTGTTGTTTCTTTTATATTTAGTTTTTGCTTTGTTTAGTTCATCAATAGTTGTCTTATTTTATTATCTTTACTATTCATTTATATTTTCTATATGGTTATGTTCTCTAGCTTGTTCCTCCACTCCCCTGTTCTCTGTTTCTTCCTGTGTGTGTGTGTGTTCCCTCATCTGTGCTTGTTTCTCCACTCATCCTTCATTCACATCTGTCATCAATAATCCAATCATCTTCTCCACCAATACAACCCCGGTTCCCTATTATTTAAGCTGCTCTCATTCATTTACTCGCTGGATCGTCTGTTGTCCTTCCCCGATGTCCTTCCCTGATGTCCTTCCTGATGTTCACCCTGAGGTTCTGCCATAGCTTTCTTGTCGCCTTCTTGTCTCGCTCCAGAGTTTCCTGCCCCACGTCTCCTGTAAGCCTCCTCTTCTGCTTGCTAAGTTCTCTGTCCTGGCTCTTCACTGTTGTCCTCTCCCCTGGTTCTTCATTTAGGTTTCTCCCCTGGTTCTTCATTTAGGTTCTCCCCTGGTTCAGTCCTGCAGTCCCCGATTTTTCCCGTGATCATTAGTCTTGTTTGTCTTATTGTTTGGTTGTGTTTGTATGTTAGTATTTCCCGCGTCTAGTTCGCTCGTCTGTTTGTTTACATTTAGTTGTCCCGCCTCCGCTCTCTGTTTGGTTTCATTTGCGCGTCTCAATTCTGTAGTCTCCGGTTTCTTGTGCTTCCCCTCTTGTATTGTTGTTGTTGGTATTTTGTCTGTTAGTTTATTTCCCCTTCCCATGTTCAGTAGCGGGTTTGTTTTGTGTTAGATTGTTGTGTTTATTTACATTTGATATTCCTGCGTTCCGCTTATGCTCTCTGTTATTTACGTCCCGCGTTGTTCCGTTTCCGCTTTGCTGTAGTTCCTGTTTATGTTCCGTTTCATGTTTATGTTCATTATTCTTCCCCAACAATAAATTATTTATTCACTCAATTCCACCTCTGCTCGAGTCATTTAAACGTTACATGACACAATTAGGTTTCATTTTACGTTGTCTTGCCCTGTCCTATAGATAAAATGCTGTCAAATTTTAGAAAAAAATGATCATAAAAAAGTCATTAGGTCTTGTAATCTCATTCTAGCAAACATATTCATAGTACCTTTCTGTAATAATACTTGGATTTATGGTCACTAGATCGGTTTTGGTGCCAACATCTGCTGTGTATTTGTCATTGATGGGTGGTACGTTGCATCTGCAAGAGAAAAGGGAGAAACAAATATTTACTTTTACGTTTTACAAGATTGTTTTACTTTTAATTTCTGAGAGTTGTGCAACATTTATGTTTCTGAAAAATTACTAAATAAATTCTAATAAAGTAGTTGGGTGATTTCACTCGAATAGCCTCCTGTTTTGATGTCCAGTACAATTGAGTTCATAAACCAAAACAGAAGGTGAAAAGGATGGAAATTACGAAAATTGGGTATTATATTTTATTTAGTGTCTTTGCAATATACCCAGGTTAAAAAGCTACAATAACAAGATATCTACAGTAATGGCATGATAGTTACAGTGCCTGGCAATAGTATTCAACCCCCTTGAACTTTTCAACCTTTTGCCACATTTCAAGCTTTAATGTGTAAATTTTATTTTTTGTGAAAAATCAACAACAAGTGCGACACAATTGTCCAGTGGAACGGAATTTATTGGATATTAGAAACTTTTTTTTAGAAATACAAAACTGAAAAGTAGGGCGTGCAATATTATATGGCCCCTCTACTTTCAGTGCAGCAAACTTTCAAAAGTTCATTGAGGATCTCTGATGGATCCAATGTTGACCTAAATGACAGATGGTGATGAATAGAATCCACCTGTGTGTAATCAAGTCTTTGTATAAATGCACCTGCTCTGTGATTGTACCAGAGTTCTGTTTAAAGCACAGTGAGCATCATGAAGACCAAGGAACACACCAGGCAGGTTCAACATACTGTTGTGCAGAAGTTTAAAGCTGGATTTTGATACAAAAAGATTTGCCAAGCTTTAAACATCCCAAGGAGCACTGTGCAAGCAATCATATTGAAATGGAAGGAGTATCAGACCACTGCAAATCTACCAAGACCCTGCCATCCCTCTAAACTTTCCATCTGAACAAGGAGAAGACTGATCAGAGATACTGCCAAGAGGCCCATGATCACTCTGGATGAACTGCAGAGATCTACAGCTGAGGTGGGAGAGTCTATCCATTGGATGACAATAAGTCATACACTGCACAAATCTGGCCTTTATGGAAAAGTGGCATGAAGAAAGCCATTTCTCAAAGATATCCATAAAAAGTCTTGTTTAAAGTTTGACATAAGCCACCTGGGAGACACACCAAACATGGGGAAGAAGGTGCTCTGGTCAAATGAAACCAAAATGTAACTGTTTGGCCACAATGAAAACAATATGATTGGTGTAAAAAGAACACAGCTCATCACCCTGAACACACCATCCCCACTGTCAAACATGGTGGTGGCAGCATCATGGTTTGGGCCTGCTTTTCTGTAGCAGGGACAGGGAAGATGGTAAAAATTGATGGGAAGATGGATGGAGCCAAATACATTCTGGAAGGAAACCTGTTGCAGTCTGCAAGACACCTGAGACTGGGATGGAGATTTATCTTCCAACAAGACAATGGTCCGGAACATGAAGCCAAATCTACTATGGAACGGTTCACAAATAAAGTCCAGACCTGAATCCAATCGAGAATCTGTGGAAAGAGCTGAAGGGTGCTGTTCACAAACGCTCTCCAACCAACCTCACTGAGCTCGAGCTGTTTTGCATGAAAGAATGGGCAAAAATTTCAGTCTCTTGATGTGCAAAAACTAATAGAGACATACCCCAAGAGACTTCCGGCTGTAATTGCAGCAAAAGGTGGCTACAAGGTACTAACGCAAGGGGGCCTAATAATAGTGCACGCTGCACTTTTCAATTTTTTTTTTCTAAAAGAAGTTTGAAGTATCCAATGAATTTCATTCCACTTCATGATTGTGTTGCACTTGTTGATTTTTCACCAAAAATTACAATTTCATATCGTTATGTTTGAAGCCTGAAATTTGGCACAAGTTTGAAAAGTTCAGGGGCCCGAATAGTTTTGCAAGGCACTGTAATTTAGGATACTTTTGTGTTTTCCATATAAAATCAAGGATCAAATAAATTAATAAATCATAATATTAGATAAAAAACTGTAAAACATTTATTTTTTGCCATACCCTGAAACAAATACCTGAAAACAAAGTCAGCTGAATCGATTTCTTTCCCACATTTGCTGTTCTTGATGATACCACCATTTCCAATGACAGCGCATTTTTTAAACTGAGATTTGGAAAACGGCATATCCTAGATTGAAGAAAAACATGATAGGAGAGCTTGAAGAGATTAAAGACAAACATCTCCTTTGGTGTATAAAAAAAGAGAAAAAGAAAAAGAAAGAAGCCTGCATCCACGAAGCAAAAGAACTCACATCTGGGAACATCTTGAAGATCTCTGTGGTAATGGGAAGGATGCCACTGGTGTCCACCTCATACCTTAACTTGGACCCTGCAGGAGTGTTTCTCTTGGTGGTGAACAAAAAGGATGGAGCATTACAGCAGCGGGAAAGAGACATCCTTTAGGAGGAGAAATATAAAATCATAAATGATACTACGGATATAACAGAGTAATAATGCCAGATCAAAATCAATACATTTGTCACACTGTGTTTTATCTTACCCTGTATGTAAAAATGCTTTTTTATTTGTATTTTTTATAAATGTAAAGCGTTTAAACTGTTTCCGAAAAACGTCAATTACTATTTTTCGTCTACCACCATCCTTACTGATCATCTGAGCATAATAGACTCGCTACCATGCAGTATACACAAGTGTTCTTTATAAATATTACCTGTAATAATTAGAAAATAAATCCAAGCCCCATTTCAAGACAGATACTTTAAGCAGCCTAAATCTTCATCCGTGCAGACAGAATGTGTGCATACTTTTAAAAGAAAATGCAAACATATCAGGTCACTGCTGTGTCATTTACATTAAATTACTGGTGTTAAGTTGCAAAACTCTGGAAACAAATTATTTCAACATGTTTAAAACACCTCTTGGGTTTGAGCTGGAATTTGAGATCAAATTACTATAAGTATTGGATACTTAGAAAGAGCGGTTAGCTTATGTTTTTCTTTAACTATAAACAGCTTTAAGTTGAATGCATACATAAAAACATGGAAAAGAGAGATAAAAGCAGAATACATTCTGTTTTATTTGCAGCCCTTTACAATTTTCTAATTCAGCTTCCAAAAATACCTTATAGTACCTTTCTGGATTTTAGTCTGATCTTGCTTATGACTAACAGTTAAAATAATCACCAATCAATTTGAAGGCTTAGGTTTTCCAAATACCAATTTTCAGATATGCAGGTCCATGCTAAAATGAATGGAACTTACTTAAAATTGCTGGTCTCTTCTTTGCTCTGTTCCCACCTGCAGACCTGTAGGTTTCGCCATCTTTCAAACAGCTCTGAGGTTTTAACCCTGGAAGACAGAAATCATTGATTTAGTAGCCATATTCATGTCCATCGCTTTTTCCAAGTAGGTAATAATAATAATAATGTATACTTTATTGATCCCGTAGGAAATTGTTTTTGGTGTAAACCACACCAAGGCAGGCTTGGGAGTTGAGTTGCTGTTTTGAACCTCAAGATTATCTGTTTTACAGAAGCTTTCCTGCTTGTGGTGTTTAGAGGACCTAGTTATACCAGTGCATCATTTCAGCTTGTTTTTAGACTATGTCTGTGCGGCTTTGAGGGTAAGTTTTAAATTCACAGCTGATTAGCACACTTTGCCCTATTGGTTATTCACACACCTTCGTTATTGGTTAATGGACTTGTTTTCTGGTTTTGTGGAGCGCTCCTGCTACTTACTGGCTTTAATCTAAGTGCTGTAACATGAGGTACAAGAGAGACTTTCATTGCACTTGGCCTCTCTCTGGAAGGTTAAAGGCAGGGAAAACATGCCTCTTTTATACGGCAGATCTATATGGAGTTTAAACTGCCAAAGTTTGCACTATTCTCCAATCAGATCAAAACCTAAAATGTTTTAAAGAACTGGAACTGTTACACTCAATGCCAGATGAGAGTCCAGCCTTATCTTAACGTCCTTAACAGTGAAAAGCAAGGCAAAGAAAGTTATTGGAAGCTCACATCAGAGAACTGCAACAGTGAGTGGCATCTTGAGGCCACCAAATATCTGTAAAAGTCATATTTTAAGGTTTGTGAAAGCTGTTGCAATCACCGTAAATCTTCCGGGCAGATGAGTGACAATAATGGCATTAACATAAGCATTGTCGCAAACAATCACTCACATTGTCAGGACTTTGACGTCCATAATCTCCTGTCTGAACTCCCTGCAAGCCGTGGAGTTGAATTCAAAAGAGACATCATAATTTTCCAGATACCTGGAGATATAAACACAGTCATCCTCTGCCTAGAGCAGTTGATACACAAGAGAAACAAAAGATCAACGACTGTTTTAACAGATTACATTTCATGTCAATGAAAAGTAAAACAATTTATAAATTACAACAATTTGTCTATGGTTTATAAAACATAGGAGTACAGGTAGCACTTTGGAGTGACAGAAGTGATGCACCAAATTTTTGGCATCGTAAACAGGACAGTAATATTCTCTTTATTCGACACTTGCACCAGATTCTGTAGCATCTTAGACTAAACCAATGTGATACACTTGGTGAGAAAATATTAAACCACTTATATTTAAACGTTTTAAACTAGTTATTATGAGCCTTATATGGTGTTAAACTGGTACTGTGGGGTTCAAATGTGTTTATGTTTAGGAGCATTTGAAAGTAAAACGGGGTTCACTCAATAATGTTATATAATATTAAATATGTTTTAATGGGGAATGGTTAGAGTGTAATGTTTGGTGAATATGAGCATGTTTGTGCTTTTGGACAACCATACCTAGTAAAAAAAAACAACTGATTTACACTTTCAACACTCATTTTTTGACAACAAAATCTGATTTTTTAAGAAATGTTGTCTGTTAATGTGACTATGCATTGGGAATTCAGAATAATTTTCTTTATTTGAAGGAAACTTTTATTTTTTTAAAACTTTTTCCAAACTGTGTCATTTGAAATTTCTATGGTAAGTTGCATGTGGAGGAAATATGTCCATTTATAATAATTTTCCTACATTTCATCAGTACTATTGAAGCTAAAAGCTGTTGTAAGCAACTTTTACGGAAAACCTGTTTTTTTTTTTACATATTTGGGAAAGCTGCAACTTAATTGTGACTGTATAAAATGAAATATATAATCATAGAAAACATTACGCTTGTCCATCACTCTCAGTGGTTCAACTGTAGTTTCCAGAACTACAATGTTTCTAGTCAGAAACAACCAATCAGACACAGGAGGAAGCTCTTAGCACTATCAATCAGGGTTGTTATTGTTATTAACCCAGAACCCCAAGTGAGAGTTATTAGTAGATTTGAATAATTTCATAGGAACTGTTCCCTTCATAATTGTATGTAAAATGTGCATTTCACAAATTATCAATTACTTGTTGCTACTACATGCAAAACAGTCTGGGAATGGCGGGATTTAGCAACAACAACAATGTCAGTTTGCTCAAATGAGTAATACCCTTTTGTTAAACATTAAATGGAACGTGAGGTTTTGAAATATGGAAAAGATAGAACATGTTACCTGCGCACCTGAAGATTTTCAAAGAATATAAAACAAAAGAATGCAAGGATCAATACGATGAAAGTGATGCATCAAAGGAAGAACATGCTTGGATGGAATACAACAAAACAACGAGTGATGAAACTGGTTGTCTACATCCACCTGATGATGCAGTGTATTTCTGAGGTTGTTCAGAGAATCTGTAAAAGACTTGACATACTAAACTGTGCTGCTGTTTTATTTGTTTTTTGTTGGGGGTTTTTTGCCTTGTTTTAGCTAAGATGATGAAACCTTTGCAAGTGTGCTCTATGAAAGTCTAAAACGAAGACATTCAACGACTGACTTCACAAGATTAATTTCATCTCATGAAGCTTTTTAGGATTGACCAATCCAGCATTTTACCTCTGATATGGGAAACTTTTATGAAGATTTGGAGGTTTGCAAGAGGGGAGGGGAACTTTGTTACATTCCTGTCTTCTTGTAACAGCAGGAAAGTATAAAAGGAGGGAGTAAAATCCAGGTCGTAGAGAGAGACAATACGATGTGAGAAGGGGAGATAGAAGGAGCAGAGGTAGGAGTCCACATTACGTACATGGCATACACACAGAAAGCTGTGCAGCACACATGAGACACAGGTTGGGGAGGAGAAGGCATTGGGAGATGGGTGTTTGATGGGGACACAAAGGGAGAAGGAGAAGCCGGACCATCAACAGGAGACAGTGGCTCAACAGGCTTCAAAGGGGGGGGGGGGT
>JAVLVB010000003.1:9361-22551 GCA_032876305.1 Orestias chungarensis
ATATATATATATATATATATATATATATATATATATATATATATATATATATATATATATATATATATATATACATATATAACCTGAGAGTGTTAATTATGTTTCAATCATGTATTATGTGTTTATGCGAATATTTAGCAGGAAAATTAATGTTTATTGATTTCAGAGCCTAACCCTAACCCAGCCTTACCGGTTGCCGTAGCATTAAATGTCCAATAGAGGGTGCTAAAGCGCTGAACTAAGGTAAGTAACAAACCAAGGATCAAAATATATTGCATAAAACTACAAAACATTCTGCTTTGGTAATTTTAAAAGCTTCTTAAATGATTCGCAATATAATTTACAATATGGATTTTGCTTCCATCATGTATTTATATGTTTTTACCAACGCTGAAGACAGCTTTTTCAACAACCGTTAAAACCGTTACAGTTACTGTAACAGCTGGAGGCAGCAACGGTGAATAGGTCAGTTTTACAACAGAAAAAAATTATTTAGCAAAAATAAAAATCAAAAATGGTTAAAAGGGAACATTAATTTCGAATGAAGACCCCCGTTTTGGTAAGACATGTAAAAGGTTATACTGCCTTTAATAATATGAGTAGTCATACTTTATTAAAAGCTATGCTAATGCTAAATATTGAGGTAAGATAAGGAACCTGTTAAAAAAGGGGGGGGGGTGGGGGGCTAAATAATAAGATACAAAGTTTTTTAGACCTAAATGTTAGCAGTTCGTAAGTATCATGTTCAAGACCAAGCGGATTGTTTTTAGTAAAATGAATGTTTGGTGACTTAGTCCCACAACGGTTAACATTTTTAACGTCCTGTTGCCATAGCGTTAATTGTCCAGTAGAGGGTGCTAACGTGTCAAACTAAAGTAAATAAAGCAAGGATCCAAATAAATTGCATATTGCTGAATTTCAAAAGCTTCTTAGACGAATCTTATTACATCCTCCAATATGGCTTTTTTCACATTTTGAAAACTATTTAATCTAGAAAAGACATCTTAATGTAAGTGATGACAGATTGTTTATTCGTACAGTCTGAACAGTTTGATTTATTGTTAATGGTGCCTGTGAGTTTAGACCAACATCACAATTATTGTTTTCTCTTGTCAAGTCATATGAAAAATGTACGTTTTTATTCATTTACAAATATTTCTCTAAACTTTACCTTAAAAATCGGAAAAAAAAGTTAAAAAGAATGATTTAGATACTGTCTTTCTACTGTAAACGTTTGCAAAATTGTTAATGTTTTGACGCCACCAGATGTTACTGCTTATTTTTCCTGACGGAATATATAAAGTAGATCAGATATAACTCATGGTTTTCTGGTTCAATTACATAGGATGTGAAGAAGAGCTGAGATTTGACGCGACAAGGAAGGTTGTTACTGTCCCCACATGTTTTCATGATGGATGCACAAAATCCAAAAGGAAACAAGCTTGAAAATGAAGTAAGTCTCGTGAATGTAACGTTTCTTATTATTTATTAACAGTTTCTACTGCTTTTAGATTTTTTTTTAAACTTTTGCCATTTTCAGGCCGTCTATAAGAAGGCAAGAGAGGAGCGGAGAAAGCTGCTCACGCTTTCACACCAATACATCTTTGAAATTCTGGCTGATAGACTGTCTCTGACACCATCAGCAGTAGAGGACTTTATCTTGGATTCTCCATCTGTAAGTCATTCTTTATTCATGTTCTTCAAATAAATAATTGGCTAGGTCACTGAAAGAAAGATAATCATCGCATGGAATGTTTTGGCCTGGGTTGTGAAGATCCCTTGCAGTGTTGGAATAATGTGAGTTTTTCTTATATTCAAAATACAGAAGCCAAATCATCCTGGCACATCAACCTACATTATTGAAATAAAACACAAGGGCTTAAGTTAATTGGTTGATACAGGCATGTAGCATCTTGTTAAAATCCAGTTTCATTTCTGACGATAAACATAATTTCTTTGAATTAAAGTTTTTATAATTAATCACAATCAAAATATTTGGTAAGGGGGAGATTCTGTTTTGTAATGCTCTTTCATGTTGATGATTTTTAATTGAATTTCACTGTAATTTGAATGACTTCTGATCTTGGGAGGTGCTGGCCCATAGCTGTTTGGGGCCTCAAGCAGAATTTAGTTTGAGGTTTCAAATTCTTTTACCAGCTTTAACCCCACTAGCAGCCTGTCGGTACTGATTTGGTGGAATCTGTGAAAGGGGGCTGAAGGAATAATTTTATTGGTTGTTATATTGGTTCTTATTTTAAGAGAGGTATTTCTGGAAAGAACAAACTCAAACACACACAAAAAAATTATTAATTTAAACACAAATAATGGATTATTTTTTATTAATATAATGTAATGTGATAAAATGTTGTATTGTATTGTTTAAAAATTAAACTGAATGTAATTTCGTACCAATAAAATGTTACTGTGCTTTCTTTTTCTTTGATTTATATTGATGTTTTCTTTAATTTCACAAATGTTGTTTTTGGTAAGAACAATTGATAAATGCATTTCTGTAGGTTGTATGTTATGGAAAACATCTTACCAATTCTTGCTGTTTGTTTTTGTGGTGTAGCTTGCTGCCTTTGATAATTTCTTCACTGCCGGAGGTTGTAAAACCATCTCCTTTCTCTATCAGGAGTCTGAAATCCCAGGAATAGGTAGGATTTCTTACGAAAAGCATTTGTAGACTGTCAGACAAAAATTTTAAAGAAAAACTAATGATTGTTCTTATGCGTGTAATATACAGAGTGTGGGCGCACATATCCTGGTCAAGCCTCAATGGGAAAAGTACCCAGGCTGATTTTAGCAAATTTAAACACGACCTGTCTGACAGGCATCTGCTACTATTTCACTCGAACAAGAGTGGACGTTCCTGTAACTCCAGAAAACATACATGAAGTAAGATGTTAGGATGTGATTATTCTGATATTTGTTTTATTTTTTTGTTTGTGTGTGATATTAAATGTAGTTCTCCCCTGTTATAGGTTATGAGTCTAGTTAGCATATGAGCTTCATTCAAGTCTTTTTTATCTGAATGTCTCTTAGGAAATCTGTTTCGCGATGATCGATGCAACTGATGGCCTACTAAAAGGAATAAGGAATGCCTATGGCTTTCTGCTACCAATTCTTGAGGCACAGGAAAGCTGGGGCGCCTTGGACCAATCAAGACATGGGGAAAAAACAAAAAAGAAATTCCTTGATGATTTTAAACATTTTCTGGGCTCTCTTGATGGTAGGACACAATTTTTACAGCATCATCTATCAAGTTGACAAGTTTATTTCAAGGAAAATACATGTTGAGGAATTTGACAACTCAAACAATACTTTGGTTTCTTACTCTCTTTTTTTAATTTTTATTAACTTGGTCTGTTTTTAACAGACCTCCAGGTGAGAAACAATAGTGTGGTTCATTTAAGCCCGGCCTCGGATCTTGACCTCTCCAAACTGACGTGTCTCGATGAGATGAAAGCTGCAGCTGCTAACTTTGAGACGGTGAAGCAACTGGAAGACATTCTGAGTCAATGGTGCAAGGAAATTGAACAGGTTGGTAAATAAAAATTTTTTTTACAATATTAATCTGTGTTTTTAGTGTAACTCTTCCCCCATTGGAGTCCAGGGTATAATTGGCCTTTTTTGACTGCCTTTAATTTTATCTTTATATTTGATATTTGACTTAAAAATATGTTAACCTTGTATTGCTTGGTATCATTTTTTTCACATATTAACACAGTGGACCTAAAATCACACAAACAACAAAATCCAAGGAAAAAAAAAGATATATTTTTTACTGCAAAAACCACAAATATGTTTAACGAACCATTTTCACAACGTAGAATACAAATATCAATAGTAAATTTCAAAACCAACTTACAATCATTCACATAACAAACTAATTCATGACTTTTTTTTTCATAAAATGCAGCCATTACCTCAAGTGTTTTTTGTACAACTATTTACAAAACAATATAATGTCTCACAAATATGCTTAACAAACCAATTTTATAAGTTAGGATGAAAATAGAAATAGTAAATTTCAAAATCTATGTACACTCTTATCACACAACAAAGTAATTTAACACTATCTACATAAAATGCACGCAATGCTTCAGAGTTTATACTTGGCTATCATGTCCTCTTGGCGGATCTCCGACTTGTCCGAGGCTCCTCTCTCTCCTCTGCGAATAAAAACAACAGATCATCCACTTAGTTGTCAAAGTCATCGCTTTCTGGCTCTAGTTTGCGCTCCGCCCCGTCTTCCTCATCTGCCTCCATTTCGAAGAAGAGCTCCACTGCCCGCTCCACATTCATCAGTCGCCTCAATATCTTATCTTACAAAACTAACCAAACTAGAACCCAAGACTCTAGACTAGACCAATACACACCAATTAAACACTCAAAATACACAAAATATCACAAATTATTTAAATCTCAAAACTTACTATCGCCGAATCTGTCTCTGTCTGTCGCCGTCATCAATCTCACAAATTTCCCTTTTCCCGTAGCAACGAAATGCCGTGGTTAGCAATTATTATTTTTGATTGATTAGCGTGGTGCATCTTTCCACCAATAGGACAGGGGTTGTCGTGTTTTTTATTTTTGGTCTGTTTGAAAAGCTAATTTTTCCGGTGTTTATGAGAAAAAATGTAAATGTTCAATCTACTAAAAAAGGTGCACCCAAATCAGCTTTTAATCAAAGGTCGGTGTATGCTCGTGGTCTTATTTACTCTGATCAACAGCCTGTGTTGACAGCCCAAAGGAGTACCACTCCAGCTTTGCTGTTGCGGGACACACTAAGCCCAAAAAGTCCAGGCTGTACTTGAATATAACCGTATTAGAGTAAAATAAGCATTTACCTTAAAGAAATTACTATTTGGGTGGAAGAACCTCTACAATAATCCAACATTCCTTCAAAAGTTGTCAGCAGAGACAGTTACTGGTCCCATAGTGTAAAATCTAAATGCAAACTGCATATTTATTTAAAAACTTTAAAGTTAGTAAATTATTTTTTTAATTACCACAGAGCTGAAAGCATGTGGAAACTAAGCTGTTGGTTAGGGCTGCAAAACCTTCACAAATACCTATAACAGCTTTTATCACAAACCATACATCAAAAAGTTTGTAGTCTATTTACTGAAAAAGAGAATACTGAGACAGATAAAAACAGATAAAAAAAACAAAAAACTTCTGTTTCCTCGTAAATAAACCAGAAAGTTTTAAATAGTGGAAATTAAAACCTAAAAAAATCTGTTAAGTTTACTTTTTAAAAGCGAAACTAACAGTTCTTGGTTAGATTGCTCTGGTAACATTGTCACTATCTGTTTCCACGGGTGAAATATTTGTGTTTGAGCTCAGCTTGTTGTAAAAAAAACAACTTAGCCAGTTATCCATGATTGCTTCTAAGATCAGCTAATTAAACCTCCAAATATTGATCTATACTGAATGCTGTTAGTGCTGATGAAATTCTCAAGAGAAAGAACTCAATTTCTGCTCAAGGCCCTGTACAACCTTAAGTTAACTCTGATCTGTAAAGCCCTGTGATGTTTTTACTTCCATTCTGATCAGGTCCTGACAGAGGATGATCAGTTGAGGAAAAAAGATTCTGAAGGACCTCTGAGTGAGTTAGAATATTGGAAGAAGAAGCATTTGCAGTTTGGCTCCATCGTCAATCACACCAAAAGTGAGGAGTGCAAGGCAGTGGTCATGGTGCTCTATATCCGCCGTTCCAAAATGATAAAGGTAATGCTAGTAAGGTTAAGTCTAAAGAAAGTAAACATTGAGCACTGTTTCAAGTTTTCTGTGTTTCTATGCTTTTGCCATAAACATTTCTCATGAATGTTGTCCATATGTCTTTATTATAAAAAGAACATATACGATAGAAAAATATGATCAATAAAAAAACAAAATCGTACCTAAATTATCTTTGTGTCAGATATTCATTTACATTGTTCATAAGGCGCTGAAAAAAAAGCGCATACAATAATAACATAAACCATATCTTTGTGTAGGTGTGGCGAGATCTGGATAGGAGGATAACAGATCGCGTGAATGAAGCGAAAGATTATTTAAAGTTCCTGTCCACGCTGGAAAATGTCCTGCATGCACTGTACAACGGTGACCCGGTATGTTTTTTGAACAAGCTTTTTAAAGAGGTAACATTTGTGTTTAGAAAATATTTTACATTGTGTGCAGGAATTATATAATTTAACATTGTATTTTGTTGTTAAGACTGGTGAAAAGCAAACATCCACCTTTGTCTTTTAGAGACATTAATTCGTTTTTTTTTAAGAACTGCAATAAATAATGTATATTTTTCTCCCATCCTCAACCCTTTTAGAAGTTTTCGCCTAATGACTCTTATATGTTTACTTAACACATAAGTTGTGCATGATTTCAGGATTCCCTGATAAAAAGTGTGCAAAGTCTCGTCAATGCCATAGAATTAATTTACCGCGTTCCATTGTTTCGGAAAACCGATCAGAAGATACCCATGCTGTTAATTAAAGTAAGTGCCTTACTTTTTGTTTGAGATGTCTAAAACGTAAGCTATTGTGTATAGACTGGAAATGTACACTTTTCCAGGTCACAAATCAACTGGTTACAGCGTGCAGAGCACATATTACCGAGCATGGCAAGAGTTACATATGGGAGCAAGATGCCGAACAGCTCATCAGGAAAATGCAGGTGATTTTGACACCTGTATTTCTTCATGGGTGTGCTTACATTTCTTTGGCCCAACCTTAGCAACACCATCTGTTGTCTGTTCTCATTCTTTTATCTTGGGTAGGACTGCATAACCTTGTTTGAGGAGTATCAGTCATGCTTCCAAAAAATAAGGATACAGGCAACCAAAGACCACGGCAAAAAGTCCTGTGAGATTTCCGACCGGCAGATTTTTGGCACGTTTGAGAACTTCTGCAAAAGACTTGAAAAGGTTTTTGTTTCCTCATAAGATGATATTGTGGGATTAACCACAAAGGAAATGCTACAAAGGTTTTCAATGAGAAATCAACTTAACCGTACCATCCTAAGAGTGAACGCATTTGTTGTCTCTTTATAGATCAAACAAATAATCACAGTGTTCGATACGTTTGAATCTCTTGGAAAGTCAAAAATCGAAGGCATCGAGGGTCTTGCCAGACAATTCCAGAGCTTGTCTTTGAATTTGAAAAGAAAGCAGTATGACATGTTGGCTCTGAAGACAACTAACTTTGAAACTAACTTCATAAAGTTCATGGCTGAAGTTGCACTCATAGAGGTTTGTCTTTTCCATATTTTTTTCTCTTTTAAATACAGTCTTCAATCTACATTCAGTAAACATACAAAATTTTTGAATGGCTGAGAGTTGTAGGGTTAAAGAAATCTTTTAGTTTTATAACTTTCAAACATTAAATACTTTTAAGGTCGTCACTGAAGATAAATTCTCAAAAAAGAAAGCAGTGGATACATGCAGAGTAGTTAGTTGAGCCAAGTGTGACAAACGTCAGTAATGAAGTCAATATATAAGTCTTTAAAAAAGGTACATACATGACTAAGGTTAAATAGATTTTAACAGTACCAAGTGTCTTTAAATGTAAAAAATGTGCTGCTACATTTCTAGATTTAAAGCTTTTAAGCTGAATTTATATGCAAATGTAAAACTGTCGTTTTTGTCTTCAGACCAAACTCCAGCAGTTTATGAGTTCATGCTTCTCAAACATCTTCTCATCTCAGCAAGCTCTAGCGCTTCTACAGCGGTTAGTAAAATTGCTCATTGTTTATCTGAAAGAGTCTACTGTAATAATTACAATCGTGATGTCCTTCTAAAATTTTTAATTTTTTTCGTAGTTTTCAGAAGTTGAAGCTTCCTTGTCTTGACACACAAATTTCCAACATTTTGGTTTCCGTTCTTCAGCGCTACGTCTCAGAAGTGGAGTTTATTACGAAGGTTTCTAGTGAAATAGACCAAAGTGCAATAGATCTGAATAGACAGAGATGTAGAGTGTAAATATTGAGTCAACTAATGTCGACCTCTTTGTTTGTAGCTCTTTGACAAAGAGAAGATGGATCCTCCATTTGCTAGAAACATGCCTCCAGTAGCTGGGAGAATTATGTGGCTCCGACATCTTTTTAAAAAGATCAAGGACCCCATATTTTACATAAAGGTGAGTCAATATTTACTTCATTAAAAAAAAAAGTAGTACACATCTATGTTGTTGATCTACCTTTCCTCCCTAAAAGGAAAACTCGAATGTTCTGTCAAGTCCTGAAGGGAAAACAGTGATCAAAATGTACAATCAAACCGCAGCCAAACTGGTAGAGTTTGAATGTCTCCAATATCAGACATGGGTGGAGGATGTTTCCAAACTAGAACACAGTAAGTTCTTTGTTTCTTGTGAATTGCTTGAGTATTTGTTACAGGACATCTGTTTAGTTACTTCTTCTGTACGTTACGCCAGTCCTGAACCATACGTTGCTGGTACGACACCCCAAGACCAAACGATTTTTGGTTAACTTCGATCCAAAAATAACTGAGATTATTAGGGAGGCAAAGTGTTTGTCCAGTATGGGTCTGGAGGTTCCAAAGCAGGCTCTAGCGCTTCTCAATATGGAAAGAAAGTTACTCAGTGATCACCTGAGAATTAAGGTAAAGTGATTTTTTTTGGATATTTCACTACAATATCTTTAATAAAACAATAGTTACAATAATGTGACATAAAGTGACTTAATTGCCTTTCTTTTAGACCATTTTGGAAGATTATCAGTCCACCTGTGCCAGCATTCGTGAAGACTTAAGCAGCTTGCTTTCTTCAAAAGTGAAAAATGTAAGCATTTCTTTTGAATTTACTGCCGCCTACAATGTCGGCAAAAACATGGAACTTAATTTTAGTGTCTCCCAAGTGGATCATTATGCAAATATAAATTAGGATTGTGTATTAATATTGGTATCTTCAGATTTCTTTGTTACATTTTCTGTTGTGTCTGATCCATTCTTTCTCAGACAATTATATATCTATTCCTTAGTTCGTTTCTTTTAAAAACTATGAGCATGTATATATATATATTTTTTCCATTAATAAAAGTACGGTTTTTAAGTCTTTAATTTTTCTGATTGTTTTATATTGGTACCAAATCATCAGGTTGAAGTTGCTCTTCGCTTTGGCTCACTGCTGGTGACGTGGTCATCGTTTCTCCTGGACAAGTTTTTCCAGAATGTTGACACTGCCTTGGGTGAACTCAAACACCTCGTCACTAAGGTGTGTTACTGAGCTATCTGCCTGGCACTTTTAGATGCACAGCTTTTCAACAAAAAAACCAAGCAAACAGGTTTTTAGACATTGTGTATATACCCCAAAGTCTTTATACTTTAAGCCATCTTGCATATAGGTTGCTTATGTTGCACATAACATAGTTATGATTATGCTCTTTTACAAAGTCAATTAAGTTACCAATTCTTTTTCAGGCACAAGCCATCTGTAAGATGCAGATTGATGATGTCCTGAAAGATATCTCAGAGACAGTGCTGATTGAGCTCCCTGAGGATCAAGCGTTGTGCCTGCAGGATCTCATTGATTTAAATAAGGCATGGCCATAATAAGTAAAAACTGGATGATTGCTAAAAATCCTACTCATGTATTCTGTAATCCATACTGTGATGTCACTACAGTACCTATTTCATGTATTTTTCATATCTTTTCACCTCTTTCAGAAGTGTTCTCAAGAGTGGGCAAACACTTTGAATATCAGATTTAGTCATGTTAAATGCGCAATCAAGGATCTAGGGATTGTAATGAGGGGAAGTGATGAACAGAAAGGGCAAGACACATCGGTCAACTTCCAAAGGGTATGCTTTCTTACCATTTATATATATATATATATATATACACACAGGAGATTTAGGCATATCATATTTTATGGAATTACTTTTTCTTCAGGAGTTCAAGAAGCTGTATGAACTTTTTAGTATAAAGGTGTTTGAAGCCCTTGTCAAAACCACCAAATCATCACTAGATATCCTCAAAAAAAGAATTTGTGGCACTATGTAAGTACGTCCGTTTTTAGACCAACATTGTGTCACAGTACAATTAGAATGAATCACTTAAGCGTTAACATCAATGAATGTCAATTTTAGTACCTTGCAGAAGTGGAAGTCTGGACCAAAAGTGCTGCCCTTGATCAAATGTGAAGTCAAACTTGACAAACCCAGATTGGTAAATTCCTACTTCTCAGTTTGAATTACACAGGCAAGGCATTAATGTTAAAATAATGCTTCTGTATCTGATATATGTGCTTATTAGGTAATGATTCCCGGCATAGATGAGATCCAACAGGGCATAAATCAACTCACTGATTTTGTGCTGGAAGTCAGCAGCGGAATACCATGGGAGTTGAGCTATGATTCCTCCCAGGACAAAGGTAACTAATTCTTAAAGTGTTCTTTAAAAAAAAAACGCTCAATAGTCATGAATAACGTACTAGCCAATTTGCCATATTTAACATGTGTTGAGTCTCTGACTTTGCAGTAATCCCTCCTGCTGAGCAAACATGTGGGAACAGTGGACGGATGATTGCATTGAGTTAACTTTCTGGCAATTTTTCTTTGTATTAAACCTATGGGTAAATGTGTACCTAGTTTTGAATTTTATGTAATACTTTTACATGTACAAGATTTTAAAACGTACTTGAGTGAAGACTTAATATATAAAACAGGCAAGTTACTTTTTTAGAGCCAACATATTTATTTTTAAAAATCACACTGGCAGAACATCCCAGAGATATTTAATAGTTAATGAGTTGATTTTTCAATTCTTTTATGGTTGTTGTTACAGATTATGTACATTGTGTATACAAATGTAGATGCACAATTTTAGCATACACAACATGTTATTGAAATTGTAAACTTACCTATTACAAATAAGAAAACCAAACCTACATTTAATGATGGGCATACAGTTTCGCATCTGATAATAATATTGATAAAATCTATATTTTTTTACTTAACCAGATTTTATTTTTTTATATTTACTTAATGGTTTTGTTTTTTTTGTTTTCTCCCTCTACAAACAGACAGTTTCTTTCACTGTCTGGTCGAGCACAAGGACATTAAAAAGGTTACTGCTGCTCTAAAAACTGCCATCAGTACCCAAAAGACATTAATATCTGAAGTTCTGAAAAAGTTCAGTCCTTTCAATATGATATGGGAAGTGGACAAGAATCTGAAAGTCAAGGTTTGTTTTTTTTCATATTCAAGTAGATCCTAATAAATCAGACTGTCATTAAAAAGCATAGTTATTATAATAATTTAGTTCACAAAGTATAATTTAAAAAAAATGTTTTATTTAAATTCTGTGCACGCATAGCCACGTATTTTACCTATTTATTTCTGTTAATTTTGATGGTCCTGGCTTATAGCTAGTGGGGAAAAAAACTTGGGTTTGTTAGAAAATTTGAAACAAATATAAAAGCAGTAAAAAAAACAACAAAGATTTTAAATAGAGCATTGTGTTATGGCTCACATATTAATGGGTAAAACGGTTAATTTAACAATTAAAAAGAAGAAACTCGCTGAATTCAAAAAGCTACAAGGATCATTGCTAAATAGGTTGAGTGCTGCATTCAAGCCTATTAACCTATTAAGCCATAATCATCAGTTAACAGACAAAAAAAATTCTGCTTGAAAGTAATCGCTTCATGTTTAATAAATCTTGATTCTGTGGAATTTCTTTTTAGAAGTCAGATTCTAAAATAAAGGCACTTCTCAAGCATGATTTAACATATTGAGACTAACGTATTTAACAGATTCCAGGTTTTATTCCGAATAATTATTTTATCATAGTAATGTAAATAAATGTGTCTTTAAAGGAATTTATGGAGAACAACCCATCCTTGATCCAGATCAAGTCTGAAATCCAGCACTACGACTCAGTGGAGAAGGAAATTGATGATATTAAATTTTTCATTCAAATTGAGTCTATTGAACTCTCAACAGGTAAACTTGTAGTAGTAACTGTTTACTTGGAAATATCTTTATGTTGGTTTTTTTTCATTTTTTGGACTGTCTGGTACAATGTTTTAGACTTAAGTAATTATAAGAACAGTAATGCCCAGTGTGATCACAGATCAGTTAAACCTAAGAACCTTCATCAAACAACTTCATGGTAAACTATGCAGATTTAAAATTATATTTCTTCTATTGTGAATGCAGGATCTTTAAAGGAGGCCTTAACTGCAGAGACCAAAGCTTGGAAAAAGCTGATTTGCACATACCTGAAGGAGAAGTACAAGAAGAAAAAGATAGACATCACCATCAACATCAACATGTACAAAGCACAGCTGTCAAATCCTGTAGCTGATCTCGAAGGTGCGCGCCATGCAATGGGTACCCTGGCCAAACTTCGCGAATCAGAAATACAGATTGATATGACACTTATTTCCATCAAGGTATGGTCAACAAAAAGTACTTTTATGTATTCATATATAACTAGCATAAAATGAAGTTAAACTTGTTTTTTTGTGTTTTTTTGTTGTTTTAACAATATTTCTTAAAAATCAGTCTATGTTGGAAAGCCTGTTTCTTCTTAAATGGTGCTACATCAAGGAATCAAGGAATTTTTATTTGTCATCACATCACATGTGGTACATGAGGTGGGACGAAATTCTAATCCCCCGGTCCAGTTTACACCCTGATAGCAATTTTAAATAATATAATAAAATATAAGAACTATGCGAGAATAGGATTTGACTACACAGAATCTACAATATGGGACTTCGGACATAGCAGCAATGAAAATTCGGAGTGCAAATAATATAATAAAATATAAAGAACTATTCGATAAATAGGATTTGAATACACAGAATCTACAATATGGACACAGAATCTACAATATGGGACTTGGGACATAGCGGCAATTAAAATTCGGAGTGCAAGTGACATATTCAGTGACATTTTAAAGTGACATTTTAAAGTGTGATATTAAAGTGAACAGTGCCGGTTAAATGAGAAAGTGTTTTTCAGTTCTAATTGTCCTTGCGTGTGTTTGAGAGTCTCACAGCTTCAGGAATGAAGCTGTTTCTCAGTCTGGTGGTTTTACACTTGATGCTCCGCAGCCTCCTGCCTGAGGGGAGCGGGACAAAAAGTGAGTGTGCTGGGTGTGTGGGGTCCTTCATGATGCCGGAGGCCCTCTTCCTGCATCTGGAGGTGTAAATGTCTGTGG
>JAVLVB010000003.1:22651-57682 GCA_032876305.1 Orestias chungarensis
TCAGTCCAAGTGAGGAGAGTTTATTAATCAGAGTCTGAGGAATCATGGTGTTGAAGGCAGATGTGAAGTCCACAAACAGCATACGAACATATGAATCCTTCTGCTCCAGGTGGGTGAGGGTAGTGTGGACCACGGAGGAAATGGCGTCCTCTGTGGATCGATTTTTCCTGTATGCATACTGGTGTGGATCAACAGTGACGCGGATGTTGGCTTTGATGTGGGTCTGAACCAGTCTGTCGAGGCACTTTGTGACTATCAGTGTGAGGGCTACTGGCCGATAGTCATTCAGACTTGTCACTGCGGAGCTCTTGGGGACCGGGATGATGGTGGCGGTCTTCATGCAGGTGGGGACAGCTGCTTGGATGAGGGAGGCGTTGAAGATGTCCGCCAGCACGTCTGAGAGCTGGTCCGCGCATGGTTGCACCCCTAAATCATCTATGCCAGGGTCAACAACTTTCCTTAAAGATGTAGAACAGTTTAATGAGAAACAAACATAAGATTTATTTGCAATAACCGTCACAACAAGGAAATGCACATTGGACAAGTAGAACTAATGTCCCTGTCAGTGCTAACTTTATATGCAGTATACTACTTTGTATAATGTTTTTATATTTTCTACATCACTATAATAAAAACATTTTACAGGAAGCCTATGAAATTTTGACCAAAAGTGAAGCAGAAGTGACTGAAAGAGAAGTTGAGGGGGTTTACAACCTGAACAGTTTCTACACGGAACTTCAGTCTAAAGCTGTTAGTATCACAGTGACCACATGTGCATTGTTTGTTAACATGGTATAAAACATTCTCTGTTGGACATAAAAACCTTTTAATTTCTCAGAGATCGGTCCAGGACGAGCTCGTCCGACTGCAGCCCAAGTTCAAACAGGACCTGCTGGAGCGTGTCACTGTTTTCAGAAAGGACGTCGACACTTATATGAAACAGTATGATTCTGTAAGCAGTCTGCATACTTTTTTCAACATTGCTGAGAGGAAAATTTAAAAAAAAGATTCTTAAAGTGTTGCATTAGTATATAGTATAAACCTACTTTGTGGTTTGTCATTTCAGGAAGGTCCCTTGGTGGAAGGAATAGCTCCACAATTGGCGAGCCAAAGGCTTCAAGCATTTCAGGTGACGCTATTAATTAAATTAGGACATTTATTGCTTTATAGTTTAACATTTTTATTGTTAAAAAGTATAGAGGCTAGAAGCAGTCTTGCCATTAAGAGCTCAGAACATTAGTTTTGTTGTTTAAAAAAAGAATTTATAATTTATATACAAGAAAAAAAGAAAACCACAATATATTATTGTCAACCTTATTCCTTCAATATTTGGTATATTGTGCAAATCCTTTTAACCTCCAATTAAGCAATGTTATGTAGTATGCATGCGAAAAACAATTGTAAACGCTGACTTTTTACATCAGCTGATTCCAGTTCAGCTTTGTCTGATTTAGGAGAGAATCTATAAAAGGAAGACATGTAAAGGGACCTCTAGAGTGGTGTGTTGTTATTGTTTTAGACAAAAAAAAACAAGAAATTCAGCTTTAATGGTTACAAGTTATTTCAACTATGCCATGCTAGATATACAAACAACTTTTCCTGCAGTGCCATCATCAGGAATAAAGTGGATAACAAGAATTTTACTTCATTGATAGAATTGTACTAGCAGTTTTCACCTTAATGCTAAATATAATGTATTTTTATGTCAACATTTCAGGAAAGGTTTGAAGAGCTATGGAAACATTTCACCACCTATACTTCTGCAGAGCAACTCCTTGGTTTGCCTGTTACAGAATATGAGAGCATCCATGTAAAAAAGTTGGTGTAGCTTTCTTCCCATTACTATGAATACATTTGAAATTATAGTCATTAGAGTGTATTCGGCCTTCAATGGCAACAAGATGATGAGTGTAATTCATTATTTTTTACATAGAAAAGAGCTTGATCTGCTTCAAAAACTTTATGGACTATATAATGCAGTGATGAGGAAGATTGATGGGTACTACAACATTTTGTGGACGAGTTTGGATATTGAGAAGATCAACGCAGAGCTTCTGGAATTCCAAAACAGGTGCAGTGTTTACTCTTCAACATTATTTTCGCTGGCATTCCTAGTGTTTTCAGACAGTATGTTGTTCATCATCTATATATTTATAGGTGTCGGAAGCTTCCCAAAGCTATGAAGGAATGGCAAGCCTTCTTAGACCTAAAGAAGACCATTGATGATTTCAATGAGTCATGCCCTTTGCTTGAAATGATGGCTAACAAATCGATGAAGCTCCGACACTGGGATCGGATCGCAACATTGACTGGACACCAGTTTGAAGTGGAGTCTGCTACTTTTACACTGCTGAACATCATGGAGGCCCCTCTTTTGACCTACAAAGATGATATTGAGGTTTGCTAGCAGTTTACATTAATGATATTTTCCTTAATTCCTAATTGTACAGTTTGTCTGTTTCTTATCTCTTCCCAGGATATCTGTATATCAGCTGTAAAGGAAAAGGATATTGAAGCCAAGCTGTCACAAGTGAAAGAGCTGTGGTCTGGTCAAACCCTAAGCTTGATGACATTTAAGAATAGAGGAGAGCTAATGCTTAAAGGTGCAGAGACAACAGAAATTCTTACTATCCTGGAGGACAGTCTGATGGTGCTGGGTTCATTGCTGAGCAATAGGTAAGAAATTAAACACCAGCTGAAGGTTTAGACTCTGTAAACTCTGTTTAGACTCTGTAAATACCAGTAGCCTGTTTGTTAGAAAATAAATTATTCCCCCCACGCCCCCGACTTTAATACACTTTTTGAAACAGTATTAAAGCAAGATCTGTGATGTCTCAGACCTTGTCTGTGTTTTACAGATACAGTGCCTTCTACAAAGCAGAGATCCAGGACTGGGTCTCAAAGCTATCAACATCTTCAGAAATTATTGAGCTATGGATTATTGTGCAAAACCTCTGGATCTATTTGGAAGCTGTGTTTGTAGGGGGCGATATCGCCAAAGACCTGCCACAGGTGCTGCTCCTTGTTTCTGCCCTTCAAACTTAAATCCTTTCTCTAATAAAACTCACTTTTTCTTTGAGTGCAGGAGGCGAAAAGATTCCAAGATATAGACAAGTCCTGGATAAAGGTGATGCAGCGAGCTCAGAAGGTCCCGAACGTGGTGGAGTGCTGTGTGGGGGATCCTACTTTGGGGCAGCTACTGCCAGATCTTCAGAAACAGTTAGAACTATGTCAGAAGTCTCTTGCTGGGTATGTATTTCACAATAATCTTTCCCAACATCATCCCAAAAAATGAAAACAAAGGACTATACTAGCTAATTATGTCTTTCCAAAATGAACAGTTACCTGGAGAAAAAGAGGCTCCTGTTCCCAAGGTTCTTCTTTGTGTCTGATCCAGCTCTTTTGGAAATTCTTGGACAAGCCAGTGATTCTCACACAATACAGGTCAGACAATATTTGAACCGACAAAGCAAAATATGGATAGGGTTATTTTTAAACATTTTAAAAAATGTCGTTACTTTTGATATTAGATTTAATGAGAAAAACTCATTAAATCTAAAAATACATATATACAGATGGGAGCAAGATTTTCCAAATCTATCCAGGATATTTACAAAAAAACAAAAAAATGTTTTCATATATTTATGCTATTTCAATAAGGATATTTATGTTCTCATCTTTTTGTCATGTTTTTAAAAGTCTGTTGGAGAAACGGTATTCTCTTTTTTACTATACAATAACAAGAAATATATTTTTTATATCAAAATTTTAATTCTTGGCAATATATTTTAATAGGTTGTTTAGATATTAGGATACCTTCAATAAATAAACATTAGTAGCTTAGTTACTCTGTCATACACATTTTTTATTGCAAAAAAATATACTTTCCTAAACATTTTTTTCAGTCACATCTTCTTGGAGTTTTTGATAATGTCAATGAAGCAGAATTTGATGGAACAGAATATGACAAGATTTTGACTGTTGTCTCACAGGAGGGAGAACGATTACCTGTAAGTTCTATTTATTTATTTATTTTTTCAAATTACAGACTGAAATTGATCTTGTTTTACACTTTTGATTCAAATTCGACTTAGAGTTACACTTGAACTTTATTTATCCCTTGGGAAGACTTCCTCAGGAAATTCAATTAAATATAATGTAAAAAGTATTATCAATTCAAGTGTGATTTTTGTATAACCTATTTTGATTTTGAAGTGTTTTTAAGTGTATCTTTTTACTATAAAAACAGATGTAAATAAAAAAAAACTGTTCGAGCATATTGAGGAATAAAATATTTTAGTTCTGATCATTTCACATAGTATGACTGCATGAATTTTTTTTTTTTATGATTTTAGTTGGACAGTCCTGTTATGGCTCAGGGAGCAGTGGAGCTCTGGCTCGGCGAGCTGCTGCAGCAACAGCAGGCTTCGTTGCACACCGTCATCAGATCTTCTGACTGGGAGATAAACGATGAAGAGTTTCAACTACTTCCATTCCTGGATAACTATCAAGCACAGGTGAGAAACAAAAAAACGAGGCTGATTGGTTTAATTTAAATATCAGGCCACCATTGCTGTTTTTTTAATTTGTTTTGGACAAAAAACCACCCCCTTTCGGCCAAGGGCAACACCACAGGGCAGACTCCCTAGTTTAAAAAAAAACTTGATAAAAAGACTTCCCTTTGTTTTCATTTCTGGTCAGTTGAATGCTTGCCCCACTATGGTGCATAACAGTGTATTTAGATTGTCAGAGATCATTAGAATTATTCTACATTTAACAGACGTTGTGGAATTTTTTACTGTATTTGGAAAAGCATAAAATAATGTTTTTTTTCCAACACTGCATTAGGACCCCTTAGAATCACAGAAGCTTGAAAAGTGTAACGGATAAACTGGTCAAACCCAAACATTAGAAAAAGATATTTTGTCACCTTGTGTTTTTTTAAAAATAAGACTGGGTTTTATCAGAATATGTGTGTTATGGGTTTTGTGGAGCCCAGCTGAAAAGGGTGGGCTTGACCTGAGCGCAGTTTATTCAAGAACTATAAGTGCAGGCTATAACTTTAGTTTTACTTTAAACGCATACATCTATAACACTGAACTAAATAGCTTTGCTGTATATAAAATATCAACACCTTTTTAATACTAAAGAAAAATTTGTTCAAACGGTGGTAAACTTGGAGAACAACGGCAGCATCTTTGAACCTTATGTTCCAGGTCGGCCTGCTTGGAATCCAGATGCTTTGGACAAGAGATGCAGAGGAAGCCCTACAAAATGCTGAAATGGACAAGGAGATTATGGTGTTTATGAAGAACAAATTTCTTGAACTGCTCAGCATGCTTATTAAACAAACCACCCGTGACCTCAGCAAATTCGATCGGGTCAAGTACGAGACACTTGTCACAATTCATGTACACCAAAGTGACATTTTTAATGACTTGGTAAGTTCTTTGAAATGTTATTCCCAACAGAAGCTGTTTTTTGTGTTGCGTCAGATCTAGACTTGTGTCCTTCATTGTGTTTAGGTAAAGAAGCGCATAAAATGTGTCAACGATTTTGAATGGCTCAAGCAGAGCAGATTTTACTTCAAGGAGGATTTGGACAAAGTTGTTGTTTCCATTACCAATGTTGACTTCATTTATCAGAATGAGTTTCTTGGCTGTACAGATCGTCTGGTCATCACGCCTTTAACTGACAGGCAAGAAAAGAGGAGGTTGATTGTCTTTATCTACTTTTTGAAAGAGTTCTTCTTGTTGTGTCTAAAAACTGCCTACCGTCTGACTAGGTGTTACATCACATTGGCCCAGGCTTTAGGCATGAGTATGGGAGGAGCCCCTGCTGGTCCAGCTGGCACTGGTAAAACTGAAACTACTAAAGATATGGGTCGCTGCCTTGGCAAGTACGTTGTGGTTTTTAACTGCTCAGACCAGATGGACTTCAGAGGACTTGGCAGAATATATAAAGGTATGTTTGAGTAGTTAAGGATCTAATTAAGGAAGGTTGTGATTGATTGTGATGTAATTGAGTTCAATTTTTCTGTTACTAGGCCTCGCACAGTCAGGTTCCTGGGGCTGCTTCGATGAGTTTAACAGGATCGACCTTCCGGTCCTTTCTGTAGCTGCTCAGCAAATTTCAATTGTTTTGACAGCGCGCAAGAAACACAAAACCACATTCATTTTTACTGATGGAGACTGTGTGGATCTGAATCCAGAGTTTGGGCTGTTTATCACTATGGTAACAACAAGCTTAGATAAACTGGAAGTCCTTATTATATATTATATGAAAAAATAAAATCTTGTCTGTTTAGAACCCTGGATATGCAGGCCGTCAGGAACTTCCTGAAAACTTAAAAGTGCAGTTCAGGACTGTGTCCATGATGGTACCAGACAGGCAGGTTGGTTGGCACTATTTTTACAGTAATGGTTCTTCTCACGTTTTTTCTTTCAAATTCTTCACTGTTTTCTTTGACAGATCATCATGAGAGTAAAACTAGCCAGCTGTGGATTTAACGAAAATGTTATCTTAGCTCAAAAATTCTTTGTTCTTTACAAACTATGTGAGGAACAGCTTACAAAACAGGTGAGCCCTTGTAACTAATCTATACTTACACTTTTTTACACGATAGGCCTTTTGGAGACTCAGTTTCTTCTCCTTTGCAGGTCCACTACGACTTTGGACTGAGGAATATCTTGTCTGTATTGCGAACACTTGGAGCTTGTAAAAGAGCTCGACCTGATGACACAGAGTCCAGCACTGTCATGAGAGTACTGCGTGACATGAATCTATCCAAACTGGTATGAGCCCAAGATTTTATTGTGACTAAAACGAGGGCCTTATTGAATTGTATATTGAATGTTGCTTGCACGGATTCAGTCCTGTACACCTAAATATGTTCTCATCTTTCAGGTGGATGAGGATGAGCCCCTCTTCCTTAGTCTCATCAATGACCTCTTCCCTGGTATCCAGCTGGATGGAAGTACGTATGCGGAGCTCCAAGCAGCTGTTGCCCATCAAGTAGAGCTAGCAGGTCTTGTCAATCATCCACCTTGGAACCTCAAACTCGTCCAGGTATCATATCCCCAGTTGATTTAACTCTTGTTACATAAAATCCATATTTCTTACTATAAATCTAAAATGTTACTTATGATCTTGGTGTCAGCTGTATGAGTCCGCACAGGTGCGCCATGGACTGATGACTTTGGGCCCAAGTGGCGCTGGGAAGACCGCATCCATTAACATTCTCATGAGGTCAATGACTGAATGTGGAACCCCACACAGAGAGATGCGCATGAACCCGAAGGCAATCACTGCTCCCCAGATGTTTGGCCGCTTGGACGCAGCCACCAACGACTGGACAGATGGAATCTTTTCAACACTGTGGAGAAGATCGCTTAAAGCCAAAAAGGGTTTGTCACACAAATGCTTCAATCTAAATGATACATTCTCTCGTGTTAAAAAGTATTCTGTAAAAGAAACCTGCTGGATCTCATGAAAGTCAGTATTTTTCTACATATTATGTAATTTCTTAGGCTGCTGCAACACTGTTTCTTATCTTGCCAAACCTGCATGCATACCTAATAATGGGTTTTAAACATATAATATTACAGCAGATGTTTGTATAATTGATCAAAAAAACGCTCCGATCATTCATTGTGATGAGAAGAACAACTCTTTATCAATGTAAACATTTTAAACATTTAAAAGACTTTATTGATTCTGACTTTCTTATTTTTTTAGGTGAAGCCATATGGATTGTTCTAGATGGCCCTGTGGATGCCATATGGATCGAGAATCTGAACTCAGTGCTAGACGATAACAAAACACTGACCCTCGCGAATGGAGACCGCATCACTATGTCACCAACCTGCAAGCTTGTGTTTGAGGTGCACAATATGGATAACGCCTCTCCTGCAACGGTGTCCCGCGTGGGTATGGTGTTCATGAGCTCCTCTGCTCTCACCTGGCAACCCATACTCCAGGTACAGAGCGTTTATTCAAGTTAGAATAAACATATTTCCATCATAGCTAAAGAGAAACAAAAGTACATAGAGAGTGAATTGTTAAGTTGAAACAAGTATTTATTTCATAGGGGTGGGCCAAGAAACGCAATGCAAATGAAGCTGAAAGAATTTTGAGTTTATATGACAAGATGTTTTCTGATGTTTACTTATATATGAAGCAAAACCTTAAACCTAAAATGGAACTTTTGGAGTGCAACTATATCATGCAGGTATGTATTCACATAAAAAAACAAAACATTTACAATATAAAAAAAAATAAAAAATTATGCTCACTTGGGTGAACGTCTTTTTATTTATTCAGTCAGTTAATCTCCTGGAAGGTTTCCTTCCAACCAAGGAGATAGTGGGCTTTGCTGGAAGCAAGCACCTTGAGCGCTTATTTGTCTTCTGTCTGATGTGGAGCATCGGAGCCATTTTGGAATTAGAGGATAGGGATAAACTCGAGGAGTACATGAGAGGTCATGAAAGCAGAATTGATTTGCCTCAGACAAAGCCAGGAGAGACTATGTTTGAGTACATGGTTGACACAAAAGGTGAGCTTATCTACACCAGCTGTAAATGTTTTGGTTTCTGAAACCTTAAATGCTACTTCATCAACCTTATTCGCAGTTTTTTCATAATAACACACTTCCCTGTAACCTAGAATTATTATCTAATAGCTTTATTAGGAAAATGCATCATCTTTAAGGTGCCTTTTAATTAATGTATGATCAAGTGAAGGTCAAATTTGTGGATGATAACTTTTTTTAGGAGAATGGTGTCACTGGAGCCATCATGTTGGGGAGTATATCTATCCGACTGATGACGTGCCCGACTACACTTCCATTCTCGTGCCGAATGTGGACAACACAAGAACCTCTTTTTTAATAGAAACCATTGCAAAACAACGCAAGGTATCACTACTGCTTTTAAAAAGGCCTTACTAAATGTTTTATTCTAGCTCCGGTTGTAATTAAGTGATGTTTTTATACATTTAGGCCGTACTGCTCATTGGTGAACAAGGCACAGCAAAGACGGTAATGATCAAAGCCCATGCAAAGAAATATGATCCTGAAACAGATCTCTTCAAGTCCCTGAATTTCTCATCAGCCACCGAACCCATAATGTTTCAGGTAAAGTCGGATGAAAAAAAGATGTATGTGGTTGAATTTTACTCTACATATACACTTTTCTCTTTGTCTATTTGCAGCGAACAGTAGAAAGCTACATTGAGAAAAGAATTGGCAGCACCTATGGCCCCCCAGGAGGACGACGGATGACTGTTTTCATCGATGACATAAATATGCCTGTGGTGAACAAATGGGGAGATCAGGTATTGACAAATATTTCCCTGTTTTCTACCCTCTTTTTTTATGTAAAGTCATTTCACAAGTAGGGAGTAATTTATGCTCACACGATTATCCAACCAGATCACCAACGAGATTGTTCGGCAAATGATGGAGATGAGTGGCATGTACAATCTTGACAAACCTGGAGACTTCACAACTGTTGAGGATGTCCAGATTCTGGCTGCGATGATTCACCCCGGTGGTGGGAGAAACGACATCCCACAAAGACTTAAGAGACAGTTTACAATCTTTAACTGCACGCTACCATCCAACACCTCTATCGACAAGATCTTTGGTAGCTTTTGGCAGATCTTTCATTTAATTGTTTTCTTTTTTTAGATCATATTTTAGAAATTTAACACTCTCCTTGCTGTTCCTTGTGACTTAGGTATAATTGGCTGTGGATATTTCCATGAATGCAGGGATTTTAAGCAAAGTATATTAGAGATGGTTAAATCTTTAGTGCCTGCTGGAAGGATTTTATGGCAGTGGACAAAGGTCAGTACCTAAAATATGATGTAACTCCTAATAAGGGAAGATATTTCATTGATACTGATGTTACACTTAATGATATTGTCACATTAAGGCCAAAATGCTCCCCACACCATCGAAGTTCCACTACATCTTCAATCTGAGGGATTTGTCCAGAATTTGGCAAGGAATGTTAAACATTAAAGCAGAAGAGTGTGATAGCAACCCTACTCTGTTGGCTCTTTTCAAGAATGAATGTACAAGAGTGATAGCAGACAGGTAGTCTGCTTGTTTTCACTAGATCACCTTTTAAAAACCAAAGGTAGAAAGAAGCTCTAAGAGATCTGGTTTTATCTTGCAGGTTTATTTGCTCGAACGACAAGGAATGGTTTGAGGAAAAATTATGTTGTGCGATTCAAGACATTGATCCAAACCTTGTCCAAGGACTTCATCCTGAACCGTATTTTGTGGATTTCCTCCGAGATGCACCTGAACCAACAGGAGAAGAAGAGGATGAGGCGTGTTTGGATGCGCCAAAGGTTTATGAAATGGTATGAAGTCGTTTTAATTATTCTTCCTGATGCCGTTTTAAGACGATAACCATCACCACGCTCTCAATTAACAATTTCTTAGGTGCCAGATTTTGAGTTTTTATCAGAGAAGCTGAAGATGTATCAGAGTCAGCACAATGAAGTAGTTAAGGGCTCCAGCCTTGATCTGGTTTTCTTCAAAGATGCAATTACACACCTTGTCAAGGTGAGATTTAAAACCATTATCACAGATACTGTACATGCTATTAGGGGAATCTTGCAACAATTCTAATTTTGAAAATTGGCTTTCCATAGGTGTCACGAATTATTCGCACTGACAACGGAAGTGCCCTGCTTGTGGGTGTAGGAGGTTCTGGGAAGCAAAGTCTTGCTCGCCTGTCTTCATACATAGCTGGATACAACGTCTTCCAGATCACACTGACCAGGTGAATGCAACTTGGGTGTGTGGGGCTCCATCAAACAGGGCTAAACGTAAAATAATGGTTGGAAAGACCGAGCACTTGATCAGAGAAAAGCAAAAATGTTGAAACCTAGTCTATCTTGACTTCTGACACTTGGCAAACAATGCTGGTGACCCAAACTTCTTATGTTCAGGATTTTCTACTTTGCCAGAAAATGTATTTAAAGATCAGGAAAAAGATGAAATAATAGAGTTTGAAGTTCTCTTTTATCCTTTATGATTGCCTTTCTTCCTTCTTTGTTTTCATCCTCACCAAATACAGAACTCTTATTCCTAAATCTGAGATATTTGTTTCTCAATAGATCATACAACATGAATAATTTCATGGAAGACCTCAAACTGCTATACACAACAGCTGGAGCTGAGGGCAAAGGTATCACCTTCATTTTTACTGACAATGAAATCAAAGATGAAGCGTTCCTCGAGCACCTAAACAACGTGCTTTCTTCAGGAGAGGTGAGTTTCAACAACACCAAAGCCTTGATAGTATTTTAAATTGACTCTCAAGTAATTTATTCTTTTAAGAGAAATTTAGATTTTGATGTCACCTCTATGTCGTATGTGAGGCTAGACAGCCAGCTAACAACAAAACAAAAAGAGTTCTCCAGAAGGATGTGCTTGTTTTTATTATTTTTTGTAACTGAAAAAAAAAACATACAAAGAAAAGAAGATAGCTAATACATAGCCTACGTAGATGAGAATATATGATTTTCAGAACTCTAATCACAACAATCTAACTCAAGTAATACACTCATTAAAATCACATCAAGACTTACAAAGACAAATGTTTTCCTGAGGAACAAGCGTGTGGAAGACACATTAGCGAGTCTATTTGCTCCTCTAACTTATTTTTCTGCCAGAAAACACCGTTTTTGCATGTGTTGGAGAAAAAACACCAAAGATTGTTCAAAGCTGCGAGCGTTCACTGTCATTTTAAATCCGTGTACAAATAATACAAAGATGGTTTGAGATGTCTCATTCTGACTATGTTTTAAACCCATTCTATTTGTAGTCGTTCTTAACAGGAATTACTATTTATTATAATTTTTGACCATGAACTTATTTATAATGTATTTAATTTGAACCAATCACTTTACCAAAAGGCATCACACCGGCTAATATTGACTTTATTCTAAAGTCTTCACTCTTCTGCAGGTCTCCAATCTTTTTGCAAAAGATGAGATACAAGAGATAACCCAAAACCTTTTTCCAGTTATGAAAAAAGAATTTCCTCGAATCCCACCAACCTTCGACAACCTTTACGATTATTTTATAGCACGGGCAAAAAAGAACCTGCATGTTGTTCTTTGCTTCTCACCAGTAAGTTAAGATGTACATTTGTTTAATCAAAGCAGCAAACTTTTCACAATCATTAAACTAAATCATTGCTATATTAAAACAATGTTTTTGTTTATGTAGGTGGGACAGAAGTTTCGATCCAGATGTCAGAAGTTTCCAGGCCTGATTTCTGGCTGTACAATGGACTGGTACAGCCCTTGGCCCAGTGAGGCCCTGGTTGCTGTATCCAGCTATTTCCTCTCAGAGTTCCCAGTGGTTTGTTCTGCTACTGTCAAGACTTCACTTATGACCACAATGGGAACGTACCACGACAACGTATCGAATGCTTGCGAAAGTTACTTTGAAAGGTTTTACATTCACTAAACTCACATTTACCAAAGATACTCCTAAGGTTTTTTCAAAAACATGCATGATTTCAAAGTTTTGTTCCTTTTTCAGCTTCCGCAGAAGAACTCACGTGACCCCTAAGTCGTACCTCTCTTTTATAAATGGTTACAAAACATTATATGCTGAAAAGCACAACTACATCAACGTTTTAGCAGAGCGCATGAACGTTGGTAAGAAATTTAAAAAGCTAGGCTCTGCTGCCACTACTACTAATAACCAACATAAATAAGTGCTTTTTAATGACTGCTCATGCTATATACAATCCTGAGCAAAGCTTAAGAACAGTTGAAAAATGGCAATAATTTCTAAGTAGAACTTCAAAATGCTAAATATGTAAGTAAAAATCATTTTTAAAAACCCCAAAGGGAAGCATTTTATTGCAAGCAAGTGATAAATTAAAATAGATTTTTCATTAGCTGATCAATACCACAGCATTTAAATGGTCATATTTTCACCAAAATGTGGATTAAGTGTGATTTTCTCTCAGGTATCCACATTACGTATGATAACCTCCTGATGCCAGAGGAAAGAGACCTCTCTTTCTGAGAACGGTCACATTGTTGAGATGCGAAGCCTTTCGCAGTTTGCCATTGCCACTGAACTTGAACTCATTAAGGCAGTTTTTTAAAACTTTTTAAAAGATCATGAGGCTTATGGGCCAAAAAACACCAGTAATAGACCCCAAGAAATATTTACCAGGCATGAGCCAGAAGATGCAATTGGCTGTCTGGGAAGAAATGGCACAAATTAAGCTAGAACTGATGCCAACTGCAGTCAAATAACTATCAGACTGCATCTGGGAAAGACAGGTCTAAAGAGGAAGAAACCTCTCCTACCCTTTAACGCCACAAAACTACTTATTTGGAGTTTACAGGGGACTGAACGATAATGACCAGATTTTTTTAACTTGACAATGCTGTAATATATATTGCCCTTCTGACAAAGGACTGTTTTTAAAATAAGTAACATGACCATGCTACATATTTCCCTGATCAAAATTGAAAATTTCATGTTGGATGGCAAGGAAAGTTTACAAAAATGGACACCAGTTCGAGGCCCTGGACATCCTAGAGGAAGCCATCTTCATTTTGAATCAACATTCCATCAATTCTTACTGGAAACACCAGCACCAAGCATGCCGAAACAGATTTTTGAAATTTTATAGTAGTATATAATATATATGAAGAAGGCTGCACAGTGGCGCAGTGGGTAGCACTGTTGCCATCCAGCAAGAAGGCTCTGGGTTCAATTCCGTCTTGGGTCTTTCTGGAAGGAGTTTGCATGTTCTCCCTGTGCATGCATGGGTTCTCTCCAGGTACTCTGGCTTCCTCCCAAAGTCCAAAAACATGACTGTTAGGCTGATTGGACTCTCTAAATTGTCCTTAGGTGTGAGTTTGTGTATGAGTGGTTGATCATCCTGTATGTTTCTGTGTTGCCCTGCGATGGACTGGCAACCTGTCCAGGGTGTACCCCTGCCTCTCATCCGTTATAAGAGGGAGATAGGCACCAGCAGGCCCACCCAACCACCAATAGGGACAAGGGTGTATAGAAAATGGATGGATGGATATATATTAACAAAAATGACTGCTTATTACTGGGTCCTTTCTTCTTAACGTTGGGTGTTTTTTAAAAGCGTCTTAAACATTATGAACAGCTGATGGACTACCTATCTATTTCTTGTTTGCAATGAAATGGTTTCTCTGTTTATTTTTCTCACTCATATTCAACTTTTTGAAAGCATTATTGTTTATTCAAATCCACATGTGCAAATACTGCAAAACAGTTGTTTTTTTTATTACCAGGTTTGCAAAAACTAAAGGAAGCCAGTGAGTCTGTGGCACAACTTTCAAAAGATCTTGAAGTAAAGGAAAAAGAGCTGGCTATAGCATCTTTCAAAGCACATGAGGTAAACTATAGAGAGGGGAACCTCTTGTGCGCTACAAAAAAGAAGAATATGGACATAGTGGTTGAGTTGGCTACAACGCTTTGGCAAGGCTAGTTGAACCACTGAAAGCAACAATATTGGCTAAAACTAATAATAACTAGTTTTGTCATTAGATCTTAAACTTGTTATTTGGGAATTTTTGTCCTCTGTTTAAAAACATTGGTACTTTTTTAGAAGTTTTCTCAAATATTCTGTATAGCTGTCTTTCAAAATCTCAGTTCTTTTAATTATTTAAAGAATTCAGTTTTTTTGGTGGGTTTTGTTTCACAGGTTTGTTGTTCCAGCTTTGGCCAAGCTTCAGCTGTCTAAAAGATGGCTTTGCACTTGCCTCTAATACACTTCAGACGTGTTTATGGTCAGATAAGTGACTGCAATGCTGGTCTTAAGGCTACAAAAGCCCCAATCATCCCTCTATCAATAGGGACTTTAAAGACAATAGGCAACTGTTTGACTTGTATTTGTTTTTTTTACTGTAGAAGTATGGAAAGAAAATTCTTAAAACATAGACAACAGTTTTTTTTGGACTAGTATGACTGTTTCTTAAGGTTTAAGCCAAGTTTCATGGTTTGAATTACATGACATTAGACTTTTTTATGAATTCAAATAGGTGTTAGCAGAGGTGACAGTAAGTGCTGAAGCAGCTACCAAAGTAAAGAACGAGGTCCAGGTTGTAAGAGATAGAGCCCAGACTCTTGTTGATGGAATTGAGAAGGAGAAAGCCATTGCTGAGACCAAGCTGGAGGCGGCCAGGCCAGCTTTGGAAGAAGCTACAGCTGCACTCAATGTAAGATTTCTGTGACTTAAGCTGAGGATAAACCACAAATGTTTCACAGTCTTAACGGATTTTTCACAATATGCCTGAAAGAGAAAAGAAATATTCTTAGCACCTGAACACATTTATATATTATGTACAACTTAAAAATGATGCTACTCTTATACATTTTACAGACTATCAAACCAGCAGACATTGCTACTGTGAGAAAACTCGCCAAGCCTCCTCATTTGATCATGAGGATCATGGACTGTGTCCTCATTTTATTCAACAAAAAGTTAGACTCTGTCACTGTTGATCCTGAACGGTCCTGCATAAAACCCTCTTGGATAGAAGCAATGAAGGTAAGAGGAAAAGTGCTCCTTTTATGCTTAATACTTCTATCATTAGTTCACTAATGGAATTGCTGATTATATCTGCAAATTTGATTATGTTTTCTTCACCTGCTCTTTAGCTTTTGAGTAGTCCCGGATTCTTGACATCCCTTCAGCAATTCCCCAAGGACCAGATTAATGATGAAACAGTCGAAATGCTCCAGCCATACTTTGAAATGGAGGACTATACAATGGAAAATGCTATGAAAGCGTGTGGTAACGTCGCTGGCCTGCTAGGATGGACACGTGCCATGGCCTCATTCTTTTCTATTAACAAGGAGGTTTTGCCACTCAAGGTTTGTTTATAATATTTGAACGTTATATTGAACATTTGCATATTTTGGCTTGTGGCAGGCAGAGGGAGAAATGTATTTTGTTAAGATCTTATGTGAACCTGAAGTACTGCATAACTGAACTGTAGAGAAAATAATGCAGGGCTTTTGCATTCTACATAATTTTTCTTGGGCCATAACATAAAATCCAAATAAAGTACATTTACTCCTCAAATTCTAAAGAAGTCAACTACTTTCCTGATGTATGGTAGTTTTAGGATATTCATGTCCTGGATGACTGAGAAGTTACACCAGTGTAAAACACATTGAACTTGTGGCTGTTACTCCACAAAATTCTGAAAAGTTTGAGTGGGACTCAATCATCGTGCCATTTTGTCTGTTCTAAATAAAGTTTTCTGCACACAAATGCATACAAACATTGACAAAAAATTAAAACTTTGGTGGAGCCTACAGTTTTGTTCCGTTGTTTCTGTCCAGGCCAACCTGGCCGTTCAAGAAAGCCGTCTGAACTTGGCGAACAATGAGCTGCGCAGCGCAGAAGCCCAGCTTGCTGAGAAGCAAGCAGAGTTTGACAAGGTCAAGGCTAAATGCGATGCTGCCATGAAAGAGAAACAGGTATTAATGTCCATTCGGTATTAAGTTTCCGTAGTGCATTTAATACGGTGTAAAAAGATGACTTGTATCATTTCTTTGCTCAGGACTTGTTGGATGACGCAGAGATGTGCAGGAACAAAATGCAGGCTGCTTCTGCATTAATAGATGGACTTAGCGGAGAGAAAGTGCGCTGGACGGAGCAGAGTAAAGAGTTTAAATCTCAAATAAACAGGTAGGCTACATTAATGTGCTTCACAGTGACAAGAGTACTATAAGAAAGAAATGAACTTTTCCATTCCATAGACTCGTGGGTGACGTGCTTCAGCTTACTGGCTTCCTTTCATACTGTGGGCCATTTAATCAAAATTATCGTGAGAAGTTGCTGAAGGACTGGCAGGCAGAGCTTGTTAGTCACAAAATCCCCTTCACAGAGAACCTTAACATCATCTCTGCTCTGGTGGATCCTCCGACTGTAAGGATAGAAATATGACTTAATTTTACTACAATGCTAGATAAACAGTGTGCCACTAGAATCCACCCAAACTTTGCTGTTCATGTTTAAGATAAGTGAGTGGAACCTTCAGGGACTCCCGGGAGATGACTTGTCCGTTCAAAATGGCATCGTCGTCACCAAAGCAACAAGATACCCCCTCCTCATAGATCCCCAGACACAAGGAAGGGCATGGATTAAGAAAAAAGAAGCAGAAAATGAACTTCAAGTATAAGACTAAACAAAATTAAATTGTTTTTTTTTTTATTCCCACTTTGAGTTGCTCTGGTTACCCAGATTAGTGAAACTCTGATCTCTTGTCCAGGTCACATCACTGAACCACAAGTTCTTCCGCACACATTTGGAAGATTGTCTTTCTTTGGGGCGGCCGCTGCTTATTGCCGATATATTTGAAGAGCTCGACCCGGCCCTGGATAACGTGCTTGAGAAAAACTTTGTTAAATCCGGGACCAGTTATAAGGTAGTCGGCTAATCAAACAACCAAACAGTTGGTTAAACTACAAAATGCTCACACAATAGTGTTATTTTATCTGTCTTGTTTTAGGTTAAAGTCGGAGATAAAGAGATAAATGTAATGGATAGCTTTCGGCTCTATATAACCACCAAACTACCTAATCCGGCATACACCCCAGAAGTCAGTGCCAGGACGTCTATCATCGACTTCACCGTAAATATGAAGGGTCTGGAGAACCAGCTACTCGGTCGTGTCATCCTCAAGGAGAAACAAGTCGGTCCATGCTTAGTTTATTAGCATTTTAATGGATTTGTAAAATGAATAGTAGTTATTTTTATTGGAACACTTTTAAAACAAATTTGGTTTAATTTTCTGTGTGTTCAACAGGAACTAGAAGCAGAAAGATTGAGGCTGATGGAGGACGTAACTGCCAATAAAAGAAAGATGCAGGAGCTGGAAGACAACCTGCTGTACAAACTCAGCTCCACTAAAGGTCAGTTATTGGAGGAAAGTTATTGGTGGACACTCCTCTTTACAGGTTTGAGTCATTCCATATAAAATGTTTGACCTTTTATGATTAAAGGGTCCTTGGTTGATGATGAGTCCATGATTGGCATCCTACGCACAACCAAGCAAACTGCTGCTAAAGTTAGTGAAAAGCTCAGTGTGGCAGCAGAAGCTGAGGCAAAGATCAATTTAGCTCAAGCAGAATATCGGCCCGTTGCCTCTCGGGGCAGCATTCTATACTTCCTCATCACAGAAATGAGCATGGTCAACGTCATGTACCAGACCTCCCTGGGACAGTTCCTCAAAGTGTTTGATCTATCCCTGGACAGGTAAGCTCTCTCCCAGGCTGGTTTTGAATGATGCATATTTGACGTCCCATGCATTGAACTAAAGCTGCATAAGGGGCTTCTTGAATGTCTTCGCAGGTCTGAAAAGTCGTCTAAAACACAGACTCGAATTGCAAACATCATTGAATATTTGACGTTTGAGGTTTTCAGATACACGATCAGAGGCTTGTATGAAAACCACAAGTTTGTGTTCACGCTCTTGTTGGCCCTCAAGATTGACCTGCAGAATAACAAAATTGAACACAATAAATTTCAGATACTCATTAAAGGTATGACCAGTTTTAAAAGGGAAAAGTTAGCCTTCTTCTAATGGCATGCTGTCATGTTATAGTAATAATATATTTGGATGCACACGCAGGTGGTGCAGCTCTGGACTTGAAGACGTGTCCTCAAAAGCCTTTCAGGTGGATCCTGGATATGGTGTGGCTGAACTTAGTTGAACTCAGCAAGCTGCCACAGTTTGCAAACATCCTAAACCAAGTAAGTCAGTATATCTGAATCTTTGGTAAATCATACTGTATCATTGCTGATAATAGTGCGTTTTGAAGGTATCACAAAATGAGAAAAACTGGAAACTGTGGCTAAACCTCGACGCTCCAGAGGAAGGGATTATTCCTGATGGCTACAACTCTATCGAAGTCTTCCATAAACTTTTGCTGATAAGGTTGGATTTTTGTGGCTGACCTTGTTACACAAGAAATGCAACACGACGAAGTAACTGCAGCTTTTAAATTGAAGGTCTTGGTGTCCTGATCGCACCTTGTCTCAAGCCATGAAGTACGTCGAAAACTCCATGGGTCCCAGATTTGCTGAACCAGTCATCTTGAATCTTCATGCCACATGGGAGGAAAGTGACTCTCGCACCCCTCTGATTTGCTTCCTTTCAATGGGTTCCGATCCCACAGATCAAATCGAAGCACTTGCTAAGAAGCTCCAACTTGGTGAGCCCACCTCTCCTACTAGATCTGGATATTTTACTAGCTTCATGTATTACAACAAACGTTCCAGGTCATGATACTGTTTTGCCTATGCAGTAGTTACACTGCTGTCACTTTTCTATGCTCTCTATAACTCTTTCTAAACTGTAACCTACTTTAGCTTCCGGTGGATTAGTGGATTTTAGTTTGAAGCAGCCTGAAAACAGTCTAACTGACAACCCAATCCCAACCTGTATGAAGTCTGAAGTGTAATAATATAAAATAATAATAATAATGGCTCATAACGCTGAGGCCTCCTCCTTGCTAGTGTGCACATTCCCCTATTTTTTGGAACCGCTGTTGTAACTGAACCTTTCACGTTCTTCGGGTTGATACACAAACCAAGAACTGTTGAAACTGTCCTGTAAATATTTGGTTTTGCAGAGTGCAGAGCAATATCAATGGGCCAAGGACAAGAGGTTCACGCAAGGAAGCTTCTCAAGACATCGATGACTGAGGTATTTAATCAGTGTAGGATATTGTCTATAGAAAACATTGAACTATACGTGCTTCTGTAACTCACGGAATACAATCCCTAGAAGCAGGATTGTGAAAATCATATAATTCAACTGAGGCATTGTACTGTTGGTTTCGACTATTTAGGCTACAGGAGAACATTTAAAGATAACTTGTTAGGAAAGTAAAAAAAAAAAAGTGGAATTTGAATCATTCACCCTATTATTTTACAGTATTTTGGTGTTGACACTTTTAGTGTAGAGCATAAAATCAGCAGCAGTTGGAGTCTGGAGTAGTTATATTTGTGCATATTTTTGATATAAACAGAGTTGCATGCAGGGTTTTTAAAAAGGACCATACAAATAAGTGTCGGTAACTAAAGGAAATCAATTATTATAAATTTACCCAACCGATTCTACCATGTTAATCAGAAAGGTTTCAGAGTTCCTCCATAGACCTGGAAAATAAATAAATAATAAAACTTAAGTACTTTACCTAAAATTAAACTCATGATTGATATATATGATTATAATTGTGTAAATGCAACAATTTAAATATGAATTTTGAACATTGAACCTGATTTCTGTGCTCATCTGTTTTTCATCTAGGGAGGCTGGGTCCTTCTGCAGAATTGTCACTTGGGTTTGGAGTTCATGGAGGAGCTTCTAGAAACGATCACAACGGCCGAGACCATGAATGATACCTTCAGAGTGTGGATTACCACCGAACCACACAGTCGATTCTCTATTACGCTCCTGCAGGTAAGCCGAGTAAAACCTTACATTCTGACCGAACTTTAAAAACTAATCCTTCTCCTCTTCACCCCCTTAGTCTTCTATAAAGTTCACCAACGATCCGCCACAGGGAATACGTGCTGGCTTGAAACGGACATTTGCTGGGATTTCACAGAACCAGCTGGAAGCGAGCAACCTGCCCATGTGGAAGCCATTGCTGTACGGCGTGGGCTTTCTTCACACTGCTGTACAGGTGATGGTGTTTCTAAAACATACTTAAATTCGAATATATCAAGATTAACATAATACATGCAGAAAACAGAAAAATATACATTGATTAAACCACCCTGCATACAATAAATACATAATTACAATCCATTTTTAGTATATAAACTATCCCCACCAAAAATGAACTACAAACTTGAAAAATCCTCATATTAGACGAAATGTAAAATGTTCTGTTCCTTGAACTTTGAGTTGTTATTGTAAGGAAGAGCATTCACAGTATGTGGTACCAGATAACAAGATCTTAGAAATCCTTAGGCCCTTTTGCGTGTTCGAGTATTACGCCCAACTTTGACTTAAAATGGATTATTAAAAAAAAACAAAAATCCAAAACTCAGAATTTAACTTGCTTACTTGGAAAAAAAATCCAGTATATGATTTTCTATGACATTTTTAGCCAGTGGTTAGATTTTACTAGTTTCGTGTGCGCAGTCGTTTAACGGACTCCCGCTGCAGGAACGACGCAAATTCGGACCTCTGGGTTGGAACATACCTTACGAGTTCAACTCGGCTGATTTCTCCGCCAGTGTGGAGTTTGTTGAAAAACACTTGGATGACTGCGGTCCCAAACAGGTAAGGATGTTTCAAAGACGGTACAAATATCAGAGGGCCTCTTCCTGATTCACTAGTTCGGGCCTTCTCCCTCCGCAGGATGTTTCGTGGGTAACCGTGCGATACATGCTTGCTGAAGTGCAGTATGGAGGAAGAGTCACAGATGACTATGATAAACGGCTGTTAAAGTGTTTCGCCCGTGTACTGCTCTCACTCTTTGTAATTTTAATCTATTATATTAACTTGTTTCAAATGTGTTTAAGACTATGTGGTTTCAATTACAGGTGTGGTTCAGTAAGAAGATGCTAGACCCGTCGTTTGGCTTTTATACGGGCTACAAAATTCCTGTTTGTGAGACAATTGAGGAGTACATGAATTACATCCAGAGCTTGCCCACTGTTGATTCGCCGGAGGCTTTGGGTCTGCACTCTAATGCCGATATCACGTGAGATGCTGCAGCTGTGCAAAGCAATCAAATTCATCAGAACATAAATCCAACGACTGACATTAAAGCTAACATTACATTTCGGTTGTATTTTTGAAAATGTCATAGATACCAGGCAAATACATCTGCTGAAGTGTTGGACACAATCACCAACATTCAGCCGAAGGAAAGCGGGGGAGGATCAGGGGCGACCCGGGAGTCCATCGTTTACAGCATGGCGGAAGACATGTTGGAGAAACTGCCTCCAGATTATGTTCCACACGAGGTCTGGCTAGTTATTTCGGATTTTTATGCACGGCTCTTTAATACACGTGAGAATCTCTTAATATGTATTTTTGTGAATAAAGGTCAGAGCCAGGCTGCAGAGGATGGGAGCTCTAAACCCAATGAACATCTTCCTTCGCCAGGAAGTGGATCGAATGCAGAGAATAATCTCTGTGGTGCGCTCCAGTCTAAGTGACCTCAAACTGGCTATAGACGGAACTATAATCATGAGCGACGTAAGACCTTGGCTTGTTTGGCAACTATTCTTTAATTTAAGCACATATATTTATACAACTGCAAATATTTTACATTTAAACTCATTTGCAAACTATACTTTTAATCGGGCGTAAACTTTTATAAAACATCTGAACTGAGCTGAGCTTTCTCTCCTAGAACCTCCGTGATGCATTGGATAATATCTTCGATGCCCGTGTTCCAAGTCTGTGGAGGAACATATCCTGGGAGTCTTCCACTTTGGGCTTCTGGTTCACTGAACTAGTTGAGAGAAATAAGCAGTTTGACGGCTGGGTGTCCGAGGGAAGACCCAAAACCTTCTGGATGACGGGTTTCTTTAATCCGCAGGGTGAGTTTTATATCACAACAGCACGGTTTTACTCTGTTGTGCAATGCTAGCGTTGCCTTTAAGGTCACAAAGTTCTGAACATTCTATCCAATTCTTAACATTTTTAATAGTATGCAGCTATACACACTCCAAACCAGAGAAATGTATTACGTTACTTAATGCAGAAAAAGGAAGAACCATTATTTCTCCAGCCAAAATATGCTGAAAAGAACTCAAGTGCAGAACCCCTTCATAGCTCACTGCTGCAAACACACGCGTTAAATTTCAGACTAATCGCATGATAGTTGTCAAACACCAGACAAACAGCAACTGGATGGATATAGGAAGACCTCGCACAAGTTCTGCTCCGGAGTTCTCTTGCTCTTCCTGATTATGTGCAGACTTATCAAAAACAACCACAGAAATATTCCCAACGAACAAATCGGTTTGTGTGGTCAGAATCCACTGATGCCAACACATATCTCTGCAGGTTTTCTCACGGCTATGAGGCAAGAGGTAACCAGGGCTAACAAAGGCTGGGCTCTGGACACGGTCACACTTAACAACAAAGTTTTGAAAAAGTCAAAGGACGAAATCAACGCCCCACCAACAGTGAGTTGCTCGTCCCTTCTTGCCTGACAGTCATAGATGTGAGAAAGCAAAAGTTTATACTGTAACCCATGTTATCGATCAACAGGAGGGAGTCTACGTCTACGGCTTGTACCTGGAAGGTGCCGGCTGGAACAGGAAGAACATCCATGTCATCGAGCCCTCGCCCAAAGTGCTGTTCACACCCATGCCCGTGATTCACATGTTCGCCATCAGATCCACTGCCCCCGTAGACCCGAAGCTTTACGTCTGCCCGATCTACAAGAAATCCCGGCGTACAGACCAGAACTACATCACAGCAGTGGCCTTACCGACCGTCCAGTCACCGGATCACTGGATCATGCGCGGCGTTGCTCTGCTCTGCGACATCACATAAAAAAAAAAAAATGGCTGTCAGGTTTTCTGAATGCATATTTGTGCTCCTCTCTCCCAGAGTGCTGTATGAGTTTGTCGTTTGATTCTAAATCAGAAAATAAATCTATGTTTGAAAGCAAGCACGTGATATCATTCAGTTGTTGCTCTATATTATGTGTACGAGTACTGGTTTCACAACAGGACGGTTATAGACAAACTGTTCCCGTCACGCAGGGGTGACCTGGGATGACTGTACAACTTCTTGCTGCGTTATATCCAACTCCGTTATTTTTGGAGACAGTTTCCCAACTGTTGGGCAAAATATCCACACGTATTTACTACGAATGGGACCGACCGAAAACCGTGTAAGTTTACTCTTGTAATTGTAATACAAGAATAAACAACATTTTAAAGTCATGTGAATCACTTTTTTTTAGATGGTTTAGATAACTATTAAAAATGGGCAGATCGAGCAGATTAGTCACAGATTGGTTCTGAAGCTGCATCTTGCCTTTGGGTTGGTTTCCCTAGTCTGAAGTCAGACGGAGGCGGAGCAGGTTTTCATCCAGGATGTCTGCATTCATCTTTTACTCTTATCATAACATGTGTGGCAGTTCTTACAGCTAACATGACACTGTCATCACCATGCATCACATGCTTAGGGATGGTACCAGGCTAGTGAGGAGTCTTTAAGGTGTTTTTTTTTGTGGCTATGTTACTTGCATTATATAGGACCTCATCTCCATAGGAACGTTGGAGATCTGACAGAAGACAATTCCTTTGACATAGCTTGTTTGCATACTGACTTTGTTTAAAACAAGTTTTTTTTTTTTTTCCAAATCAAGTCGAACAAACTAAACTTACCACGGGTGGACTAAATTGAAGTTGTAGAAACAACTTCATTTTGAACTGCATGGCAAAGTCTTTTAATACTCGAGGCAATGTTTACTTGGCGCTTTAAATTTCTTATGAAAAATTCTCTAACAATTTACTCATCACTATAAGGAGATGTGTGTGTGTGTGCAGAATTTTGAGAAAATGTTATTTAAAACTATTTGTAATAAGGCTGTAATGTGAACGTCTGCCCATACTTTCCAGATGCACCTAACACTTAAATACAAAGTCAGTTTCCATTTATAGAGGGACAGTTTTGTCAGAACGCTACAGAAAACAAAAACATAGCTTTACAAGTCTCAAATTTTACTGACGATAAAAAAAAACAAAAAACAAAACAGTTATTTATTCCAAGATTTATGGTAAGTTCAGACGTGAACCTGAAAACATACAAAGTACTCCGTGAAACAACTTTTACACTAACACCTGTACATTTACAACACATTGGCCCCAATACAGTACGTGAACAGCTGGCCTGTGAAAGCACCAATCTCTCTTGGCGGAGGATACTTGAAAAGACGAGCACCATTCTTTCTAAATTTTTCTGTTTTAAATTTTGGTCAGTGTACTTCAAACAGAAAACCCCTAAAGAAAAATACATCCGCAGCCTTTTTGCTTTTACAGTTTAGAAAGAACAGGGAGGGAATCTTGAGTAAATCTTACAGGCCTTTAAATATTTTGCTCGTCAAATTGATAAGAACACGGTTATTTTACTTGCATTACTGAGCCCTTTGTAGCGTCTACAGCTGTAAACCTGGCTAAACCCCTTAGAAATTAGGGGGGCAGTTAAAATGTGTGGGAAAAAACCCCAAAAAACAAATGAGCATGTAAAACCAAAATGGTGTTTTAGGCACAGTAACCGTGCTGCAGAGCTTCTTTCAAGGCGGCATCATGTTTGCAATCACCAGAGTTTGTCAGTTCAGTCGAGTTTCAAGGTTTCACAGTCCCAGAGAGGCTTTGAGCAAAGAGGCCATATCTTCAGGTATGGACCCTTCGCTATCTAAAGAACAATGCAGAAGCAAAATCAGTAAACCATGAAACAGCAAAGACATATTTTTCCAATTTTACTCTTGCAGAGGTGGGTAAGAATATGAGAGCTGTGGCAAGGACAAAACAAAGTTGGTACCATAACGAGCTTTTAAGCCAAATTTTCAGCCGTTGTCGCAAATGACCATTTAAGTTATTCTATTACACGTTTGTGTGAAGTCAAATATAATTCCTGTGATTGTTACAGATGAGTGTTGCAAAAATCGAACACAGCTGCTCACCTTGGTCCGCAGCAGTCATGTCCTGTTCTAGCTTTAGCTTCTTGTGACCAAGCTGCAGGATGCTGTCCTCTATGCTGTCCTTACTGATCAGCTTTATCACCTGCACAGTCCTGACAGTTACAGACGTCTGAATTAGAAACCAAAACCCTTTATTTTATGTCAGAAACCGTGTTGCTGCAAGATAAGACAGCCAATTCTGACCTGGTCTGTCCCACACGGTGACATCTGTCCTCTGCCTGTTTGTCGTTGTAAGGGTTGCAGTCGATGTCGTGCAGGATGACCACGTTGGCGGAGGTGAGGTTGATGCCGAGCCCTCCGGCACGCGTCGACAGCAGGAACACGAATATGTCCGGATCGGTGTTGTACTCGTCAATCAACAAAATCCTGCAGCAGGGGGAAAAAACGTCCGATTCAAAGAAGCCGCTTTGTTTAGAAGAAAAGCATTAAAAGAAATGAATCAAAATCTGCCGCCAACATCAAGGACGTCAGTTTTGATTAAAAATTCTTCTGTAATTTCTTAAAGCCATATCGGAGAGGCTTGTTATCATTTTTAACACAGTCTGGTTCACATTGTTTTATTTCACACCAAAAATCAAACAAACAAGCATTGCTTATGAAAGTGCTGATATTAAATACTTGGCAGTATGTTAAATACTGCAAACTATCATTCGTACCAAGACTGTAAAAAGCATCAAGGGGTTCTTCAACATGCAGGCAATGATGCAACAGCTTCATAAAAGCTACCGGACACAGATTCCTGACCTGTCGGCGATGGGTGTGGATCCATCCAGCCTTACGTAACGATGCTGAAGGTGTTTCAGGAACACCTCCACAATGTCCAACATCATGGTGAACTGACTGAATAACACCACTCTGTCACCCTGTGAGACGAGAGGAATGTTCCAGTCTTTTGTGTAAACCAGTAATATGAAAAAAATGAATAAATGTGATGTTTTTGTGACACTGCGATTTATATTGCCATATAAAATAATAATTAATAATAATGAAAACAATAATTTTCAACAGATATCATTTTAGGTCATGCTGCACTTCAGAAAGCTGATCTAAATCAATTCTTGTGAACGTTACTAGCATGTTTTTGTTGTGAATTTATGGCTTATTCTAATTGCTAGTATATCCAGATATTAGAATATCTTGTGTTGAAAGTTATATTGGTTAATAATGCAATCATAATAGCAGTTGCAATGTTTCCATTGGCTCTTTTCCTGTCTTCATCAATGGTGCATCCATTCCTCTTTGGCATTTTAGACAATGTCATAACTTAATAACCATAATATCCAGATAGAAATTGCTAATATTATATTAGCAAACTAATAGGGCGATCCAAACAAATATTGTGGTGTAAATATTGCACTCACTGATACTGGGATGATAATGTAGAGCATTTACAAACATTAAACGCTCTTGGTTAAACGCCTTGGGGTTTTGATTGAGCTCATTTATAGTGACCTTGCTTTTTAGAGAGGCTAGAAGCTCCTTTAGGTGAAGAAATTTCCCGGAGTCAAGCAGAAGGCCGGTGTCGAGCTGGAAGGAGCTGATGGAGGAGTATTGCTGACACAGACGATGGAGCTCAAAGTCTGACATCACTTCCATGTCTTCCTGAATCAGAGGAGCGCTGGCATCGTGGTGCGTCGGCTCCTGGGAATGAAAACGAAATGAAGTCAAGACAAAACAAATTGTTTCAAAACCAAATGAATCTCACTAAAGACAAAATATGATTTTTCGCTAAAGATAAACAGTCAAAAGCACGATCTTGTGAAGAATCTGAACAGACCGACCTTGAGCATGAGTTGGCTCATGACGCCAAGCTTTTCCGTGTTGTAGTACTGCCTGTGAAGAAGTGGGTGGTTGGCCATCTTCCTCAGCTGCATCATCACGTTACACAGCTCGCGCTCTGAGGGGGAAGAACATTCACGGCAGAGATGTTTGCAGTTGGTCGTGTTAAAAGCGACGGCTTGTTTTACAACAAGGGAGTCTTAAGCTTAAGTGAGGCTCACTCTCTCCAATAGTGGTGCTCTTCAGTTTCCTCAGCAGGGCTTCGTAGAGAGTCTGCTGCTTCTCGCTCATGGAGCAGAACTCGATCTTCTGTTCTTTGGCCGGGAGCTGCTTGAGAACCTGGAAACATTAACGAGGCAATGTTTTTAAATGATAATAATATTAATTATATTAGTGATTTTACGCTTTAGGAGAAGCTCGGGTTTTTATTCCATTTCTACCAAACGTGATGCTCCACTCAAACAATCAGAGCCAAAATGGGCTAATTTTATGTACATTTTGCTTTGCCCAGTCATCACCTTTAAACATTAAATCTAGAACAAACTTCAACTCAGCAAAACTACAACTTAAAGCTGTATGATAATCAGAATGTTTTCCAACTTCAACATTAGTAATTGTTACATTAGTTGTGATATATGCCTATTTTTTTTCTTCTTTCTTCCGTAGCTTGTCTGTTATCATCGCCATCTAGTTGAGCATCTGCTCCTTTAAAAGCCCGTACATCTGGCTATCAATGACGTTAGCACGAAGCATGCAAGTTCATTACACTTCGAAAAGATGTATACTGCACATACTGCTGTTGCTATAATAAACAGTGTTTTTCTATATCTTGCACAGCCTTCCTGTAGATCCGACAAGCTGCATGTATTTTGAAACTTTGTTTAGAGTTTAATATCGAAAGAGACAAATAGGTCAGACCTCATCAGACAGTAAAAGCGTGAGATGCATCAACGTTAGTGAACTCGTTTACCAGCTAGAATTACCTCCAGTCTCCTGAGCTTGACACTTACAGCATAGTCAATACAAGCGAGTCTTTAAACTTCACTTCATGTGTCTCTCCACATAATAAACTCACCTCACTTTTGACCCTTCGCAGGATAAAGGGTTTCATGATGAGTTTGGCTTGAGTGATTCGATCCCTCTCAAATCGACTTTGTTCCTCGTGAGATTTCTGTTGAGACAAAAACAAAAAAAGTGTTTTTTTTAACACAACAATAATATATTTATCTTCAACACCAACTGTCAAAAACGATTACATGATTTCCACTGTAACAAACAGAAATAAGCTGGCAGTTGGTTTCAAAATAAAAGCCAGTAAAAAAGAAAAATAATAATAATATTTGAAATTGGATATTAAAAAAGTGGTTAAGACCAGTTAGCTACATCTAATGAGGTATAACGCATCAACTTCAAGCCTTATTATATATAGGAAGTGAAGAATTCAGAGAATTATGCTGTCCCAGTTTGAGTAACGCAACTTATTACGGCTATTCGTCTTTAGAGTTACATTTACTTTTATGCATTTAGCAGACGCTTTTATCCAAAGCCACTTACAAAAAGAGGGTTTAACATTGAACTACGACGCAATTTATCAGCAATATGCTAGGAGAGGATTTAACATTAATGATGACACTTATTTACAGCATTTAGGTAAACACAGAAGGCCCAAGTAACATACACCGAGTGCTAACTAATATCAGGGGGGGTAATAAGTGCTTTTAGATCTTTCAGGCCAATAGATAATCTCGGAAGAGCTGGGACTTCAAGGATTTCTTGAAGAGGCGAGAGAATCTGATGCTCCGATAGTGCACGTAAGGTCGTTCCACCAGCGAGGAACCGCAAATGAGAAGAGTTTAGATTGACCTTTAGATACATATACAAAAATGCCAACCATGCCTACTGACCATAGAAAACATCTTTGAGAGCTGCAATGTGGAGCTGGAGAACATGGTGGGCATGATGAAATTCAACAGGGAAATGAGCTCCAACAGGTTGTTTTGTAAGGGAGTTCCTGTCAGCAGGAGTCGATGCTCAGCCTGCAAGTAAACACAATTGGAGATGTAACATTTCTCTAGTAATAAGGTATATCTACAACAGGGGGGGGAGTATAACACAACTGACGTTAATGGACATGAGGTGTCGATATCTCAGGCTGTTCATGTTCTTCAACATGTGGCCTTCATCAAAGACGGCGTACTTGAGGCGCAGTTTGCGAAACAGCGCTCGATCGCTGTCGTTTCCTATGGCCAAGTTATACCTGTAAATACAACAAGAAGCAAGCGTGGGTAAGAAGCAGTTTCACGTTCATCGTCCATCCAAGGTTCAACGGCAGCGATCTCCAGTCAGCCTTTAAATGTTTTTACTTACGTGGTCACAATGACGTTGAACTGAAGATCCCCGTTGAGGATGTCGTGTTTGAGGTAGCGGCGCTCTTCCACAGATCCTGTAGGAGAAAACGGCAGCAGACGTGATGACGTTCGGGTTTCTAATGGATGGAATATTAAAAAAAAAACATAAAACTATAAGACTTACCATAATAAACAAGGACTTCAAGAGCTGGGCACCACAGCCTCAGCTCTCTAACCCAGTTATCTAAAGCAAGCAGACAAGAAAAGCAACATTAATATCAAGCTTATAGTTTTTCAGGGAGCAATACAAAAGCAAAACAAGACGCATAAGAGCAATCACTCAAGACAACATTATTGTATACAATGTTGTGTTTAATGAGCAAAGATCCAATACCCAGTGTGGATGAAGGGACAGTGATGAGATGAGGACCTTCCACTCCGTTCTCGTACAGCTGAGCCAGAAATGCAATTGCCTGAATGGTTTTACCCAAACCCTGAAGCAGTAAATGTGAAATAAAAACAGAGAAATGAAAGCGGAGGAAGATTATAAAAGTTAAAAAAACTTTGTAATTCTGCTTAAAAACTTTCCCTTTTCAGATTACACCAACGCTACAAAAAGAAAATAAAACTAACCTAAACTTTGTAACAGTTAATACAAAACATCTATTTTCCCTTTTTACGTGTGTACTCTTATATTTTTGACTCGGCAGAAGTAGGATGAGTGAAGAAAAAAACGAAGTGTCAGTCATTATTTGGATTATACTCTGTGCGAACTATCCAATAATATCCAACTTCTCCACATCTTTATCCCTGACCTATTTGGTCTGTTTCCTGGTCTTCGTGATGCTGTTTGTTTACGAATGTTCTCTACCAAACCTGAGGCCTTCACATTTACACTAGGATTAAAGGACCTATAGGGACTCAAATAATTATGTCTTTTTAAAGTCGATTGGCTGGAGGGACGTTTTTTTAGGTGTAAAAGGGGATAAATATAATCTATTATATAACTATAACTATTATTAGCAAAAAATTTAAAATGCATGTTAGATTTATGTTTTTGCTATGAGGAATGAGCCTGAATAAATGTGTGTTGGCTGTAACATAACTGCACAATAAATTGAATCATCATATCAACGTGTGCAATATTACAATCACTGCTTGGACAATCATTTCTAGTACAATACTGTATTTGAATTGGGAGGCTTTCATGCTCTGTGCATCAATAATAAATTAAGATTTTGGGTGTGGATAATGTTTAAATGATCTAAGAAATAAAAAAAATGTCAGATAAATCCGGGTTAACTGAAAATAATATAATCCCAATTTTCTTCAATGGTACCACGGTTCAGCATTTTTCAGCAGCGCTGCAGATGTTAGCGCGGCGAAGCAAACGCTTACACAAGGACGTGCCAAATACTTTACAATACAAGGCTTCATTAATCCTGTTTTAAATGTTTTCAGAGATTAAAACATGTAAGGTTTATGAGATAAAGCTGTGTGAAACTTAACCAACAAATTATTTTGGGTTTTTGTTTTGTACTGGGAAATCAGTTGTAATAGTTAATCTATTCTTACTTAGATTCCAAAAGTGGAAGGGTTTAATGGTAAAAGATCTGAACTGGTTGATCCTACAATTAAGCCTTTTGACACAAATATTAGTGCAGCACTGTTTTTTTTTAAGTATTGCCTTACCATTTCATCAGCAAGGATACAGCTCAGTTTGTGTTCATTCAGAAGCAAAAGCCACTTCAGACCGATCAGTTGATACGATTTGAGCTGCAGCCTGAAAGGAAAACAAGGAATAATAATAGTTAACATAAAAAACCTTTGAACTGACGAGCCAAAAAAAATAAAAAATAAGAAAGATAAAAACTATATTCAAGCATAACAAAACCAGAAGCTTAAAAACAGCTTGAATTATAATCTATTTTCATAAGCTCAATACTTGTGTGTCATTTTACATCATAGTGAAAACTAACACTTTTTACACAAGATTTTTAGTAAATATTAGGGTTTCTGTTAATTTAAGAAATGATATCTAATCTGTGACACATCTGGTTCACTTATTGGGCTTTTAAAAGCTAAAAGTGTTTATTATAAGCATTTTGGATCAATAAAAAGTAAATTTTTCATTTATTATTAACTTAAATCTTCACTCATAGTTTTATTAATTTTAAAGACACAGACAACCTGGCTCAAACACAGTGAAATGCCTTTTTGCTCAAAGTAAAGCTCTCGAGTGATTCTTACTTACTGGCTGTTGAGTAAACTGGGCTGCTTTGTGGTCCCAGTTCCATAGTCCATCACCTCTGTGACCTGTTTCACCATCTTTGTAGAAATGGTTTGACATTTAGACATGAGGCCAAGGATGACCTTTCTCTCTTTGAGGACGACCTTGCAGCCCTGCACCAAATCACCGGAGAGTCCTTTTCCCTTATGGAAGACGTCCCACTGAGGCGGAAGACAAAACATCGAAGAGTTTCCACATTAGTCAGATCGTATGCAGTTCCTGTTATTTTTATTTATCTAATTAGAAACAGTTAATATAAAAATATGCAAGAGGATAAACAATTATTGACAGGTTAAAAAAAAAGACAAGAAAATGTATTTTGAAAAACATAAAACTTGATTTTCTACACAATTTCTCTTTACAGTAACAGCACAATGAAGGTTACTAGTTATTGAGGTAATAATCTAATTTTATGCAAAATGATGTGAAGTTACATTTGATTTAGAAGCTGAGAAATTAGGTATTCTTCATTTTAATTAACATGGTATTACAATGTGTTTATTTAAGATCTTTCAAAATCTTTGCACACAAACAGGTGAACAGATTTGTTTCATCAGAGTAGATTGCCGTCAAGGCCAATAACATTAGAGGTCATTGTGCCAGCTAGCAGTAACAACTCACCAGAGATCTCCAGCTCTCAAAAGGTCTGAGTTCAACGATCCTCTGGGCCTTTTTAACAGAACAGCCAGCAATCAGCGACAGCTCGTCTATCGTCGCATCCTGGAAAAATGCAAGCATCTCTTGGTGGAGGTCCGTCTTGGTTTTGCCGCCGTCAAGCTCATCTTCTGAGTCCTCGAACTCGCTTGTCATGACGTCTCCTTCGTCCTCAGAGCTGACTTGTTCGTCGATGGCTCGCGACGCCTGCTTTCTCCCCGCTGCCTGCTTCTTAGCCATTCCTGTGTCGCTACAAAACTTAGACGAAACCTGGGAGGCCGAGGAGGAAGACGAAGGCTTCAGGGCGGAAGTGGCAGCGTTTTCCTTAGCGAAGGACGACGTAATCCGCGAGTGTAAAATATGAATGCCGACTTTGATTTTGGAGCCTTTGCTCTCTTCCGTGTCCGACTCGTCTTCGCTGTCCTTCGTAGTATCGGTGCAGTTCCCGTCTGCTTTGCCGCCGCCTCTTTTAGCGTTCTCATGATTTTCTTTCCTTTCCAGCTTTGATTCTTTTGAATGAACAGACGTATCGCTGCTATTATCTGTCAATAGACAAAAACAATGGTTTGGTGAACAGTATTAAATGTAATCATTCTCATTGATGCTAATTATTATTATTATTATAGAAAGAAATATAAATGTTTAGTTTTAGTCAAAATTGTTTTCTGCACCTGTATCATCTGTACTATTCCCGTCCGTTTCACTGTAGTCCTGTAAGCGGTTTTTGTTTGACACATCTTCGCCTTTTGACTTATACTCTTCTGGAACAACCAAGCTGGTGCTGCTATTATCTATCGATGAAATAAAAACAAGTGACACCTCAGTCAATCAAGACATAGATGTTAAAATTAAACATTTTAAAAAAAAGAAGCTAAAATCTTGTCAGATTCAAACAATTGGATGTATTCAAACCTGATTCTGAAAACATCTGAAGAACCTGCAGAGCTTCCTCCACATCCCAGTCATGTTCCTGCAGCACCATCCTCAACTCCTACAACAAAAACACAATCAGATATGTGAAAATAAGTTATCTTTTAGTTTCTCCATATTTTTCCTCCAATTTCACATTTGGACAACCATCTAAAATAACTAGACTCTATGTGACAAAATAAAAAAAGACTAAACTATGAACAAAAAAGGCTCCATATTACAAATCCCATCTTCACCTCCTTATCCTGCTCAGGAAACCTTTTATGGAGTCTTCTCACCATAGCCTCCTGCTTCTCCCAGCTCGGTTCTTTATCCTCACCTTGCTCCTCATCAGAGAACTTTACAAGGAAATAATTGGTAAAATTAGAAAGCCTTACTATAACTATATAAGTTCCTAATATGAATCATATTTGTCATTCTCTTACCGCAGATAGTTTCTGCTTTTTATGCGGTTGAACTTCACCTCGGTCCCGAGAACAACTGGATCCGTCCTGCTTTCTCTTCTTACTTTCACACCGAGCTAAAATAGACAAACAAAGACAGTTTTCCACAAAATAGGTAAACATTTAAAGAAACAGAATTAAAGCAATTAACCTTTATGCTGAAGTTTTTGGGGAGGTCTTTTTTGCATTTACAACATAGGATGTACGGCTTTTATGAGTTAAATTACTGAATCTATCGGTGTTCTTTTTATTTTAATAAAATAAAAAATAAAAAACAACAGCAACTTCTGCTCAAAATATGATGTGAAAACAAGAATTTACCTTCTTTGTCTCCAAATTTTGAAAGGCAGACAGATACAGCGTCCTCCAACGTCCTCGAATTCCCAGTGACCTGAAAGCATCAGGAAACAGACACAGATTGGTTTAAATAATTTCCTCTCATTCTTTTTGAGATCGCGGACAAATGTACAGATCCATCCGTATTTAACAACAACAAAACCTAGTAAGTTTTTGAGATGTTTATTGATAAACTGTCTAGATATTTTGTTTTTCTAAAAGACCGTAACAGTTTTATCCTTCATACTTCTTTGCAGGGATGAGAAGTCATGCTTGCCCAGCTGTTCCAGGCATTTTGAAGTGTTGCTACAGACTGAAATCTTTCTTTCTAGCTCTCGAAGAAGGCGGACGCGTTTCTCTCTGTCTCCCGACCTTACCCTTATCTATCCTGCTTCAGCCCTGTGTCTGTGTCTTTCATTCTCTTTTGGAGCATCTTTTTACATATCTTCCGAAACCGAAAATAATGGATCTGGTCAGCTGGTCTCTCAACGCAATTGATCAAATTTTCCTGACGGGAAG
>JAVLVB010000003.1:57782-84863 GCA_032876305.1 Orestias chungarensis
ATCCTGTCAAGGATAAAGTGTGAATTGTATTTTTTTCTCCCTCATCTCTCCCTATGTGTCATTTTCCCTTGTCCTTAAGGACACGAGGGCGGCGCGCCACAGGTGCAGCGGCTACGGGTCTTCGTCACCCCTGTAATTTCGTTTGTGCTCATGTACCCCATGTGTGTGAATGACAATAAACGATTCCTGATTCCTGAAATCTCCTGCTAGGTTAGAGACAACGAACTCAAATTGGTCAGTCTAAGACAATCTACTTGTCCTCGATCACTGCTGGTTTATTCTTGATCATCACTTTCTTTCACCCTACTTCTATAAACAATTTTCTCTCATGCTGACTCAACCCCGCCTCCCCAAGTGTAAAAAGAAAAGAGAAAGTGCTTTGAGCAAAATGATGATAGGAGAATAAACTCGTTCACAAGTGATGTAGCAAAAATTGTTCCAGCCCTTCAACTGACCCAAAACACCATTAATTAACCTCAATTTAAAGCAATTTAACTAACTGAATCTATTCTCACCTCCAGCAATTCAGTTCTTGACAGCTGAGGGAACATCTCCAGTAGTTTGTTTACTTTTTCGTCCATCTCCTCGTCCTCCTCCTCGTCCTCATCGTTAGTGTCAGACGATACTACATCGTTGGGTTGGTTGCTGACAGGACTCCTGTAAACACAAAACAAATCCATCAAACAATAAGAAATGTGTCTGTGTAAAAACAATGTATGCATATATGCTTAATAGGTTAAATTCTCAGATGCAAGTACTTGTTATTCATGCCCAAGGATTTCTTTGTGTCAGGCAGGAGATCCTCTTCAAGAACCACTCCTCTCTGGGACTTCGGTGGAGCTTTGATGGATTTCACTGGAGCTGAAACACAGAAGAGATCACATTGACCCTCAGATTACACGAGGAAATTAAACATAGTTTAAGGTGTCCCACGTTTGCATTCAAACCTTCAGTGCTTGAACTCATCCTAGCTGTGATTTTATACATTTGTTGAAAAAGAAAAACCCTTAAAACAATCCAGCGTGATGTTTTGAGCACATCTTTGTTTTTGCATTTGCAAGCACCACAGAAACTGCAAAGGATTTATCCCAGAATGAAGCATTTCTGGTACATTAAGCTAACAACAGAGGATGCTAGCTCGCTGCTCCTTACCTGGCTTGTTCTCCTTTTCGGAATCCGGACTTGTAGACACGCAGACCGTATCTTTGTTGGCCGCCTTTTTCTCGAAGCGAAAACGGTCTAAATTGAACACACTCATTTGGGTCTTTTACGTCTCCGTCGGGCAGCTACGGCTCTTTGTCTGTGTCTCTACTCAGCCAGTGTTGTCTAGCGGCGGCTCCAGCGTTAGCTAACGTGACACGGTCTCCGGTTAGCTCGCCTCAGGTGTTAGCCTGAGTGCTTCGCAGAGTTTGGGGCTCTGACAATGCTCTGTTTTTGACAGCAGGGGTTTAAAATCAACTCAGCGGTCGCGCATTCGATCAAACAACGAGATAAAAATTGGTTTTACACGCGAAATATGGGTGCGGGACACAGCCAGAAGCCGGTTTCCCGCTTAGTCAGGCGGCTAGACGGAAGTGATGATTGGTCAGTGACACGAGTGGGCGGGACTTCGTTGCCAACGAGTGGAGATAGTTCTCTGCAGAGTACTTCCGGTGTTGTTCAACATCCCTGTTTCTCCATGGGTGAAGTTACATTCCTACGTTCCTGATGTAATTAAATACATTTAAAAAAAAAACATTAGTAGGCGATCATCTTTTTTCATATATTTTCCAATGCAGTAATTTATTAAAATAAAAATTAAGATCCTTCATGAATTATTTTGGATACATAAATGGGTCATAGTAACACAATGGTGCAACGCCGCTCAGAAGTGTGCTGTGAAATTAACTCAGAAAATAGAGCCTTTAGCTTCAGAAGCTAAGTTTTTAAGTGGCATCTGTCATATGAATCTTTGGCCCAAAAAAGTACCTTGTTACCCTTGAATCTTTTTAAGAAACTTTCTTTGAAAGGAAGTTGAAACAACCCAACTTTCAGCTCTGACAGCAAAGGGACAAATAGTAAATCAATCAATCAATCAATCAATCAATCTATCTATCTATCTATCTATCTATCTATCTATCTATCTATCTATCTATCTATCTATCTGTCTATCTGTCTATCTGTCTGTCTGTCTGTCTGTCTGTCTGTCTGTATATGTATCTATTTATTAAATATTTGGTTGTACATTCTTATTAAAGTAAGATTTGGGGTAGGTAGTACTAAAACTACAGCTATAAGTGCATGTATTTTCCAAAATGTACTCAATTAAATGTAACAGAGGGAATATAAGCAGTTAATTTTGTTTATTGCCTATAAGACGAATGCCAAAGAGTCATAAGGTCCTAATCATTACAATAAAAAAAAAAACATCTTGTACATTTAGAAGCCTTTTTCAATTTATAAAAAATGCGAGCACTTGTTGGTCTGCAGCAAGTTAGATGAAGGAAGTATGTCCATATTACGGCGCTAAATTACAAGAAAAGATATCTGTGATCCATTCTCTGATTCAACAGAAGGGGGAAGCAGATTCAACATGATACGTTTTACTGCTGAAAACTTTAAGTACTTTTTTACACACTAACTGCACTTACTGATGGAAGCTGTTGGAAAAAAAACATGACAGTAGTTAGTTATTAGGCCTTCCAAATATACATTGTATTTTTTACATGTCCCATTAACATGCACCTGTTTAGTAATTAAGCTTAAGTAACCCTGTTTCTATAAATGGATAGTACAAGTTAAGGTAATAAAGAACCGATTCTGAAGGGTTTAAACTGAACACTGTAGCACAGATATATAAAGCTGTCATGAAATTAAATTAGCACAAACTGGAGAAATGTGCAAACAGGTAAAAGCTAATATAAGTTATACTTACTGGCCAAATTGTACTAGCTTTTGCAGACATACACCTATCTATTATATAAGTAAATAAATACTTTAAAATCAATACACGCTCAACACATTCCTGTTTAATTACTCTGATATGACTTCCAATGTTAACATTGCAGCAGGCCAAATAAAAAAAAAATATAGATGTGGTTTACAGGTTTGACATTTATGTTTTTGAGGTGCTTTTTTGAACATGTCTCTTTGCACATGTGTTTATTTTGAAGTTTTTCTTGGGCCACCTGTTGATATACATCATCTAAAAACAAGAATAAGGTGCATAACTTAGTTCGTATAAAGGTGACCACACCTACGGCCTGCTGTCAGTACAGTGGGCTGTATGATGATGATTAGGTTGGGCCTTTTTTTCGAACATCTTAGCTGCCTATACAGCCCCGTTCTGCCGCCTTACTGTCGCCCTTACCATTGTCATGGAGACCATGTAAGTTATAGCATAGCGTGTGTGTATATGTGTGTATGCATGTGTGTTAGAGCGCAGCCCCGGACACAATAGGCGGACTGACACAGAGTCTGATAGGGGTCATGACTCCTCACAGCGGGAAGCTCAAACTGTGTCTCCTGCCTTCTCCTCTGTCTCCCAATCAACTTCTATGTGGGTGTGTTTATTCATGTATGTGTCCTACTTCGAAATATGATAGATGGTTGTTTTTTTTGTCTAAACTCTGCTTGTACATGTTTGTGTTATACACAGAAACACAATCATGCACCAATAATGGATAAATCACAAGGCTGTACTTAAGGCTGTCACAGGGCATTACCATACACACAGCAGAGACAACCAGAAATACATGAACTAGTACAGTGACCATGTTCATGGATCACATGTCTATTTGAGAAAATAATAGCACCTATTTTTTTAAACTAAAGCAGATGCTTTCGAAAATTTGATTTGACACCAAATACATTTAGGTGTTTTTAATATACATGAAAAAATGGATCATGGAGAAGCAAATGCACTGACTTGATGATGCAGCATGTAATCCGTTTTTCTTTTGTTGTATGTATAGATGGTGTGTTTTTATCCAAACACTATGTACAAAAGGTTGTGAGTACAATTGTAACTCATTTAGGTTTATTTATTATATTGCATATCAGACTTATTTTTTCAAGGAACTCCATGGATTTTCGTACATGTATAAATGCTGCCCATCCACAGTGTCGTCACAGTGTCTGTCACCACCCAGCCACCATGGCGCCCATCTTGGCCGAGACCCGACGGCGGCAGGGAGCACCTTGTAGCCGTGGTAACATGTCTGGGATGCATCACCCCTCCCATCCTACGAAATGCACACATACAAAATTCTCAAAGAAAATGTTTCCCAGAGGGGAAAGTAGCACTTCATGTAAAAAATAACAATTAACTCTTGAGTGGCCAAAAACACAGAAAGACATTTATTGTGCTATCAAATGGACCGATCCGCGTGACTTTGACCCCTACTGGGACCTGAATTATTATGTTTGGTAGTATTCTGTATTTTTTGTTTTGATTCTAAGAATGAGGCTGGATTTCCTCTATAATATGTTTGAAACACCATCAATTAATCTGTCAGCTCTGAACGACTTCAGAATCTCTGCTTGCATAAATAAACCAAGTACATGACCATATAGCCGGATTAAACTATTTGTTAACATTTTATTCGTCAATTAAGCAATTAAACTTTTTTTTCTTTCTTACAAATTTTTGATGAAACACGATTATCAACAATTGTACGTTGTTCTTTGACCCCCCTGGCTTTGTGGATACATAGTTTCCAAGCACATGGAGGAAGCATACAAGATAATACTAAATAAGATGTCATGAACAAAAGAAAACGAGCAAAGACATGGGTTTGGTACCGGGCTGATCAGACAAAGACTGTAAACAAATTAGTAGGATTTTACTATTATTGTTGTATTATTTAACTAATATTGTTTTAATAAGATTAATAAAAAAAAGGCACCCTATTCTCGGATTGGTATCCTGCTGATAGGCAGCTTGATGTGGAGCAAATAGATTCATCGAGTTAGAAATTTCATTGCCGGCAATAAATAATACGTAGAGCAACAAAATGCAAGAAGTGATAATCTGTACTTATATATTTTTACTTATATTATTTTTAGGGAGAGAGAGACTCAGGAGCTTAGACTCGATTTTATTTACCCTTTGGGACAAGTCCTTCAGGAAAAGTTCCTGTTAATGCAGTTTTACAGAGGACAGGATCAGCCCACAGGGGGGAAAAAAAGCTAAATATAATATGTACTCAAACTAAACTTAACTTATTGAAATGTAAAAATAGCTAAAAGAATAGGAGCTTCTAACAAGGTGTAGCATTGAAAGTGACCAATGACTTTAAAAGGACGTTAGAAATTCAGAGCCAACTTTGAGTGCTTTGATAGATGTATGTTATGGGATTTGTTTGGGTTGCCAATATGCCATGTTGGAAAAAAAAATATTTTAAGCAATCAAATAACAGGCTATAATCTTAGTGTGATTTTCTTTTTTTTTTTCTTTTGTGGTGCTTTTGTTTAGTCATCACTCATATATCTACTCTTTCCCTCTGCAGGCAAAGAGAAACAGCAGCAGGGGAGAATTCCCGTGTTGCTGGAGGTGATGGCACTGAGCAGCCGAGACAACCCACCAATCCTCAGGGAGACAAAGGCTGATCCTACTGGCTGCCTTACAGAACATCATTCAAACTCAGCTTTGTTTGCGCTGCATTCCTCCATGATGTCCTCCTGTTTTCACTCCCTAATCAAACTAAATTAATTACTGTTATATTTCAGACCGCCTCCTGCTTGTTTTAATAAGTCAAACTGTCCTGCTCTCATCTTCCTATTTCCTCCGCTATGGGAGCATCGACATTAACAAAAAAGCATCATTATGATTAAGAAAGTTGGTTTTGCCTAAATTGTTGAATTTCTGAAAGGTTCAACCCTCCACTATTTTTTTAAAGATGGGAAAATCAGTTGTTTATGGTCAACGTTTTGCATTTCTCACATAATCTCAGTGGTTTAAATAGGAGGAGACACTCCAGAAAAAAAGGGGAAGGACAATGATGGATTCCCAGGCTGCTTAACGAGTCAACAAGGACTTGACTCAGGGTTTGCATTTCTCTACAGTCATTTGAATTAAGTCATGCAAATTACACGTAATATGTTTTTTATTATTCCACTGATGAGGGTTTGTTTGGTGAGATCAAGCTTAAATACATTCCAATGTCTCAAGGTTTAGCATTTTATTCTCTTTGATTCCATTTGCCAACTTTAATCTTAAAAATTGTGCATTTAATTCTCTTTTAAGCTAATATTTAAAACTATTGGCCTCTGTTTAGTTTTCATATAGTTCATTCAATTACCACTTTAGGTGCATGTCCAGTTGCTTGTTACCACAATCTGTGAATTAGTTGATCACAAGGCAGACAATGAGGGCATTAAAGCATATGATGCAGATGATTTGCCAAAGTTTAAACTGTTAGAAAGAAAAAAAATGAATTCAGGGGACTGCATATGCCGTAGTTGTTGGTATCAGATTCGCTTATCTGAGTGCTTTAAGGAACAGATGGTCTACTGATATTTTAACTCACTTTCCTAAGTGTCAGAGGTCAGAGAACAATAGGAAAACTGGATTAGAATGGCAACAGTAGGTAAAATAACCACATGTTGAGGCCAAATAATGGCATTTCAGAACACAATGTTTCGTAAATTTTGCAGTAGAGGGGCTCCAGCAATAGACGGCCACACTAGTACTAGATAGACACTTGCAGAGTAGGAAAATGATGCTACAGTTTGAACAATGACTCTCAAATTAAGGTGCACCATACAGATGTTAGGGTCTGAATCTGTAGAAGAAAAGCATTGATAAACCCTATAGTTGTTGAATATGTCCTTCCCTTTGAGACAAAGAAGTACCAGCTTTTGTGATAGGTTTTGATTCACGCAGGATAATGGAACGTGTCACAAAGCATAAATAAACTACAATAGTATACCCGGATTGCCTCCACTTTCCCCAGATCTGAATCCAGTACAGCGTCTGATTTTCTGTAGGTTTTCACAAAGGAAAGGAAGTTTGGGAGTAGAGAACACTGAAAAAGCTTTCCAGTATTTGACTTGTTTTGACAGCTATGAAGGTGTGAGGTATGTGTTTGTGTATGAAAGATTCACTTTCTTCTCTAAGCTGGGGAGGAAGTTTAAAAGGCTTAGATGGGAATGTCAGCATAACATCAGGCCCCCTGCTGGTCGACACTAGCTGGGGGTCGTACTCCTGAGAGACCCCGATGTGTCTAAATATCTGTGTTTGATGAAGCTTGAAAAGGAGTGTGTGTGCATTTTGGCTAATATGCATGCATCATAACGTGTTTATGTCTGGTTTATGGCTGGTTCCTCTTTTTTTTTTGGGATGGGGGAGGGTTATCTGGATGACATCGTCAGCTGTGTTGAGTTGTGGGAGAAAAAGAACTGACGCGACGGGCGGCGATGTCTGACATGACCTTCCCTGCAGGGACGCTGTGGGGAGCTGGGAGCTGTACACTGTGGGCTGACTCTGTGTCTGTGTCTTATTCTCTCTAAGTTGAAGATAGATTGGACTTACACAGCGAACAAAACAGCAGCATAAAGAAAACTTTTCTTTTACTGCTCCTGCGTCTTTTTCTGGTATTCATATCACTATAACTACATGCACATTATTGTGGACTTCTTGAGTGGTGTAACTCAATCTGTATCTGGTCTTCCTACTTTTGTTTTGATTACTCCATATTACAAGTTTCTTGTTGAACCTCTGACTCCTTGTTTTCTTCTCTTAACGTCCTTTTCTGAAGTCATACATTGGATGGTAAAGTACCATACATGTACCTCTGTATCCTACTTGCCCCAATCCTTTTACCGCTCCATAATTTTCATGGATCTCTACTTGCATCCTCTCTCTTATCTTTCATTCCCCTCTTTCCTCCACCTACATAGTCCAACACACACACAGAAACACACACTCCTATGTGCCTTTTCTATTCAGTGTCTCTCCTCTTTGGGTCCAGAGCTTTGCCATCAGCCTGATAAGTGCCAACAAAGCCCCCACTGTCTACGCAGACTCTCTATTCTTCTTCCTTCTCCTCTTTCTCCCTTTTTTTTCCTCCGTCCTGGATCACTCAAGCAGAAAAATAAGAGCAGGGAAAAGTTATCTTTTCCACATGCTGAAAGTTATTTCACCTTTTCCTGCCCATCACACCGTGATATATGGTTTAATCTTGGCTCGTTATTACATCCTGTCATGGTTTCAACATTTCCTATTTTTAGTTTCTTATCAACCCTTATTCTTGTTTTGCAAATCTTTAAAAATGAACACTTTTCCTACATTCTAACTGCATATCGCTTCGCCATCAATCAACATGCAAATTTTAGCTGATCAGAAATGTTTAGCCTATTGGTAGTTGCTTGATTTTCAGGATTGTGCATAGGACAACACATCTACAAGAAGCTTAAACATAATCTACATTTTAATGTTGTTATGCATCAGATGCGTTCAAGATTAACTAATGTTTGCTTTTTACTGTATAAACGTTTCACCAATTTTTGTCCCAATGATCTCCTTTCAACAATCTCTAGAACTCTCTTATTAATGTGATGGCTTGAAAGACAATCTTATGATTATGATATCCCTGCTGTGTGCAGTATGTTAAGAGTGATCTAGTCTGTTCAGAAGAACTTCCTAAACCACCTCGAATTGGATATATTCGTAATGGGTGATCTTGTCCCAATCAGAAAACTATCGTCATTATCTCTTCATTGTGGGCCACGTGTAATTACTTATGTTTGATATAAAGTGGTTATATAAAGATTTTCCATCTGAATCTGAATATTTATGAGTGAAATCTGTTTGTGTAGCGGGATTTGTCTTTGCTCTGTGACTGTACACAACACATTGTCGGAAAAACTTTGCAATGTAAACCATACTTAGCTAATATATTTTCTTTATCTCTGTGCAGTTTCCTTTTAGGACAAAATTATAGAGACCTGTCCCGCATTTTGAGATACCAAAAATACTTGAAATTGTGAATTTAATAAAAAATGTGCACAAAATTGTATACACCTTTTTTAAGGTTTATGCACCACCAGTCAGGTTTTGTTAGAGCTGGTGGAGGTGACTGTGAATAAATAAGGTGTAAGCATTGAGGGAAGTGGAGAGCTATCAAGTATTGAAACATACATTTTTAAGTGACGATGTATGCTATGAAAACGAAGAGACAACCTCCTTTCCCATAACAGCCTTTCAGTAAAGATCAGGAACAATGGCCAGTTCTAATGGTGCCTGCTTGGAACAAGGTTGACGGTATGTATAAAATGGATTCGACAGCCTTTCCTGGTTAGTGCTTCAGGAATCCTCACCGACCTAGAAATTTTGAACATCATCCATAAAATACTGAATCTCTAGATAACCTCCTAAACAACAAGGTTAGGAGAAAAATCTAAATGTTTGTTTTATTCTTGTTATTTCTTTATTTTCTGTGAAGGTAAGAGTAAATTGTGGTTCAACTACTCTCCCTTCTCTTCCCTTTTCTCCAGTTATGAATAGAATACCTCTTAGCATGCTGGTTTGCCACTTCACTAGTCCCACTGATTCTCATTTGACTTATCATTGCTGTTCAGCATACAGGAAGGTAAGTCCCTGTGTGGCGCATCCTTTTCCTAAAGCTTTTATCAGTCTAGGTCGGTGTATCTGGGGGTTCTCTTTATCTGGAGGTCATGTTTTCATTGCCCCCAAATTGCTTTACACACTGATAAGACAATTTGTAAAGTTGAAAGATGAGAAACCCTTTTTTTTTCATGAGGAGAGAACATATAAGAAGTATGATGAAAGAAAGTAACACATAAAAGACTCAGTTTACAGTTAAAATGTATATCATTTTAATCAATAAAATTACTGTTAAATGAACTAAAACATTTACACAGAGGTCTTAACAACTCTTACAAGAGAGTGTAAAGAAAAAAATATATTCTAGCCGTTTCTCAAATAATATAGGGCTCAATGTCTCCATCACTCTCTCCTTTCTTATTATTTTTCATTTTTTTACCTGTCCTGTCCAGGAGCGTAGAATCAACAAAGAGAAGCTTTCACTAAAATAATTTGAAATGACACGGAAGATGTCGATAAAGCCTTTACAAGAGGTTATTGCTAAACTAGAATAGTGAGCGAAAAAGAGAGTATATTCATGTGTAGAACTTTTGTAGCACAACCATGAACATTTAATATGAAAATGTTGCTGTTTACATGACGAGTTGTGGGTTACAACTCATGTTGGGTTAATACGTCAACATTTCCATAGGGTTAGGGTTAGTGGACAAAAGCCGTAGTGTTTTCCTGAAGGAAGACTGCATTTACCGTAAGGACCAGCACATAGCGTCATAAAAACCATTATCTCCCAGTCGCATGCAGTTGGATTGATGTACATTTCTGTTTCCAGTGGTTGTCTGAAGGATGGATGGCGATGAGATAAAGAATCTAATTCTGGCAAAACAATGTCATATGATGATGTTGAAAATAAGAGGCGGGGCAAGTGACGTGTGCTGTAAAGCAATTAGCACACTTCTAGTTGTTTTGTGGGGGAGGGTTCTTGCCACCCTCCTCAAAGTTTCTTAGCGCCGATTAAAGCGATACAGATCCCCTTCGGGGCATGACACATTCATCAAGCAGCAAGTTGATGTATAATCACAAAAGTTATAAAAAATATTTTATAAAGGTTGAAAAGTAACTAAGTGTTGCTTTAAAAGTTTTTATTGAAATGTATAGACATACGAAAGGCAGACAGATAACTCAATCTCTGAAAAATGATTCATGTGGACCAGAACTGGATTATAAATACTTGTCTTAAGGCTTTAAGAGTGGACAAGAAGTATAAACTACCAAAATGTCAGATTTCTGAATAAATAAAATTCCTACTCAGCTCTCTTTATTTCCTTTAAAATCTAACATCTTCCATGTGGAAAAAGAAGGTATTCAACTGGCTACTTCTGGACCCTCTCATCAGTATTCTCTCTTCCTCCCAAAAGGCTTTTCAGACCAGCACACGCTAATCTAATCACCTCCTCTGCAGCCTCACATAAAGCCTCCAATAGTCCAGCCGCGGCTCCCTAATCGACATGTTATTGCCCGCAGTCACATTCACAGCACAGAGGCAAATCTTCACGCAATGCGATTGTGCCGGCTGCTAATCCAATCAGGCCTGCCTTGCTTTTGTTTTTGCTCTGTGTTTCATCTTCAGAAACAAGGTGACAGTGTTTTAATTTTCATTCTTAGGTTACTCTCCATCAATTTAGTTCACAGCAAGTGTGGAGGAGCTTATGGAGCCAGACACATGCAGGTGCTAGTTATTGTAAAAGCTTTTCATTTCTGTCCCACAGGAGAATGAACCATAGGGATTATGGGTTTTGATTTATGAAAAGAAAGAAAATATTATTTTTTAGTCTGTATTCAAAGATGCAGTACACATTGGTCAGACTGGTAAGATTTTTTAATAAAATAATAATAATAATAAAACCTAAAGTTACAGCAATGATTGTTTGACTTTAAAAATGTATTTAGCTTGTCAGCTTAATAAAGTTTTCTACATAAACTTGTATGTACGCTTCTAAGTTAACAATTTTAAGAAATACAGAACAACAAAGAAAATCAACTCTAAAGTTAAACATCTCTGTATTTAAAAGTAGTTAAACATTTTCTATGAAAGTAGAAATTATACTTGTACATATTTAACCATTTTAAAGGCCTTATCAACATCTATCAATAAATACATCAAAAGAAAACATTTTGCACCGTGGAAATTGTGACATTTTGTCAAATCATTCATGAAAGACTGTGCACACTCATAAATGCACAAAACTGCACCATTGCACTGCTTAAGAAAGATGTTGAAGTCAGGTGGCCTCGACTGGACCACTTCCCTCTCCGGGGAAACAATATGTGGATGTGTGCTTGTGTGCATTCAGACTGTGTGTCACATCTCCAGCTCTTTCCAGGTCAGAGTTCCTGACACACACTAACACCCAGCGGGGTGACAAAATAATGAACTCAGACTGCGATTGACAGACAGTTCATCACGCTGACACATGCACACACAAATGGAGTGCATTACTTTCCCATAATCAGCAGAAGTGACAAACCAGATGCTTTGCAAAAAATACAAAAAATAAATAAAAGGTGTCTGCCCAAAGCATTACCAATGGTAAATTAAATTATCATCAGAGTTATTAGCTAAAAAAACAATGATGAAGATTTTACTTCTTTTCTTTTTGTTTGGATTTTTTTCCCCTGCCACTAGGTCAGCAGAAAATCCCAATTTGTACTACTTAGTCTTGCAGTGAATGTGTATGTCTCTCTTCTATACAAATGAATATGCAAACCTTATTTAGACGACCGTCTGAATGTATAAATAAACTGTATATTGACAGTAATATGTTGTTTGTCACTCAAGTGACATTTCAAGGTAATAAAGATCTTCAAAGAATGTAAAGGACATTATAATACGTTTAAAAAAACACACGGGTGCTTTTGCAAAACATTTAGAAATTATAAAAGTACAAGGGAGCAACTACGTGCACATCATTTTGCACATAAAGATTAAACCTGAAGTGCAGTATAATTTATACTATAAAACATCCTTTTGAAATGAGCTAGACTTAAAATCATCCCAACATTTATAGCCATCTTCTTTGTTTTATTACACATGGCTGCATCATCCAATAACTTTTAATGGAACGTATGTTGTCAAATGAATCACTGAAATTTAAGGGCAGCTTTTGCTTTGTATTCTCAACTACTCCAGTTTACAACTACATTCAGATTGTTACAAGAAATGTTAAATCGTATATAAACTTATCCAGGATAAAAAAAACATTAAAGGAAAGAGAAGGAATATTTTGTTTTTAGAAGTACTGTAACACCGACTGCTCTGATTCAGATAGCAGGTTCACCTACAGGGTGCACTTAAAAGTGTGGCTGCATGAGGGATGGGGTGGGAGGAGGTGGTAAAAGTGGGTCTGAGTGGGTGGATAGGGGGTAACCTGTGGATTGAAATGGTGCTCCTCCCCTCGCTCGCCCTCCATCCCCTTGATTCTGAGAGGCCGTTTTTCTCTACAGCCACAAAAGGAGAGGGGTCGGATTGCGCCGGCACATTCACGAGTCCACTTTGTTTTCAAATGGTTTTGTTTAGTTGTGACACTGTAGACATCCAACACCTTCCAAGAATTCGAACTCTAGTGTGGGGGAGTACAGAGGGCAGGTGGGTGGTGCACAGTCGAAAGTTGTAAAAAGAAATACAGCAAAGGAAATTGTTAGACATAAAAATAGATTTTCTTTCACATGTGACAACTCATGCCTGTCTTTACTGTTCATCAAATATTGTTATTTTTTTCCCCTTGTCTCTTATTCTCATTTCCAGCTAAATTACTTGCATCTTTTTGTGCATGAATGCACTTACAGTGAAGTGTTTTCATCATGTCTTACTGTTTAAGATTTTACCAAGCAGCAAAACAGGAAGATTAGGACTTCTTACAAAGACTTACTAAAAGACTAACATGGGATTTTTTTTGGCCATTTTAATATGTCTTATTACCAAACCAAAAATCTCCAATGCCTGAAAATTCATCCAAGCCTGTTATTATGAAGGGACAAAACATATTTTTAGATATAATTTTCTAAAACACATATAATTACAGGGAGAGTTGCAGAGACCACAAGTGACTGTGAAAAGCTAAAATCCACAAATAATCGATACTCCCTTCTAAAAACGCTTATAACCTTTAAAAAGTTCACACACCAAATACACTTCAACATGCCCTGGAGAAATCATATTTGCACTACTGCTAAAGCTATAAAATCTACAGACTGCCTCGGAAAAAAGATATCTAAATCATGCTGCACTGTACATTTCCACAAATTGCTTCCAGATATTAATTTGTCCTAACAACAACAAACTCACTAGCAAATAATAATATCATCAATTTTGGATTTTTAATTTAAAGCGAGGTTAAATATTAACAAAATAATGTATGTAATGTAAAGGGAAAGAAGTGTAACTGTAAAATCAAGAATAAATTTATTTATATAGAGCCAATTTACAACAGATGTCGTCTCGAGGCTCTTTGCAAGAAAATCAATTCAAATCATAGATAATTCAAGAAAAAGTAGTGTATAAACTTACTATTTAAACTTCTACATTTACAACTTAAAGCATTTATTGCGGAAAAATATGTTCATTAGCTTAAGTAAAAATAAAGCATTCCAATAAATAAAAACATAGATTAGACCAAAGAACATATGTCCATTGCGTTTCTGTTTAGGTTCCTTCTGACTAGTTATCACTACTATAATTTCATTGACAGAAGCTTAGCATTTACCAGAATGCATTGCATTTGCAGAGAACAACAACGTCACATAGGTGCACTGCTTTAGTTGACACATACACATACATTTTGCAGCTTTGATTTTTCAAACATTTACTCTAGGTAAGACAGAGCTCCAATCACAAACAAGAAAAGCCAGTATGCAATTTATTTTGCTTTAAATGTCTTTTGTCTTTAGATTATTTAAAAAAGGTTATTCATTAATTAATAATGATTGATTTATACCACACATTACTCGATAAACAGATAGAAGTGGATTAAACCTTACTATTTCTTGAAATGCTTGAAAAGGCAGTTGTAAGTGAGTTCACAGGGCAATAAAGTCAATTGCTTCCCATAGGCTTGATGCTTTGAAGGGGCAAGGTTGCGTTCTGTGTTGAGCGGAGGGTGGCTCGCACACGCGCACCATCCACTCCACAATCATTCACCAAATCCCAAAGGACAGATGGTGCAGCAGTGGGTTGTAAACTCAGCCTCCCATCCTGCTTTGCAATTCCTTCTTTTACCAACTGTAAAAACTAGTGAGGGAGACGTGTTTTTAAGCAAATGAACAACAGCATGAAAAGAGTCAGAAAAGAGAAAGAGTGTGTCTGAGAGGAAAAGAATAAAGAGATGAAAAAAGAGCAAGGAAAGACTATCTGCTGCATTAACCTTCCCCTCCACAGTGCCAGTATACTAGAGTCTTTTCTACCCTCCTCTTTCAGCAGAGGGCCCATGGGACAGTAATGCTAAGCCTTGCTCCATTCTTCCACCAGAATCTTTGATTTGCTATTAGGTTCCTCCTGATGGAGACTAATGCGGCGCAGAGGAAAAAAAGGCAGAGGAAGGATAGACATGACGAAGTTGGGAACCAGGGAAAAAAAGGTGCAAATAGGCAACAAATAGGGATGAAGGAGAATAGGACAGAAAGGATGCTAAAACAAAGAAAAAAGATGTAACTTAGGACAAAAGTCAAGAAGGAAAAAGGTACAGACTGAGGAGTACTGACTGTCCCTGCCTTTGGTACCGAAACCATTGTTTAGGCTGGGCCCATTTAGAAGTGACCTTTCCAAGCTGGCAGACACGCAGACTGAGGTAGAAAAGTCAGAAGCAGACAGATTGGTATGTAGAGAGGCAGGAGTGATAGGAACATCAGAGAATAATGAAAAAATAAAAAATAAAACCATGAATGGTTGACAAAGCACAGCAAAACAAAAAAAAAGCGAGATGGTGTTTTTTTTCTATCTGAGTCCACGAATGTCTTTATCCTTCTTCTTATTTTATAACCTGGATCACCTTTTTTATCAGGATTTTCCCTACAAGAAGAAAAACTAACCTACATAATGTTATTACTGCAAGATGATGAACTCATAGTTTAAAATGTTATCAGGTTTATCCAAACTAAAAAGCAAAACAAAAAACTCAAGCAACGTTCTACTAAAAGATAGGTACCCTCAGTGATCCTCTGGTTAAACTAACGAGAGGAAGCTCTGAAAGGCACATGTCACATGTGGCCTGCATTTTGTGTCACTGCATGACCTCCCATGAGGGCAATGTGCAGAAAAAACCCTTTACAATCCAAGGAGTTCATGTTCAACTAATCTGGTTTGTCACCTTACTTATTTTATAGATGCTGCATAGTTGACCTTATTGTGAAGAACAGTTTAGTATACGCAATTTCAGTTCATTTGGCTAACATGTGGTACATGTTGTAAAGATTTATTCTGGATTTTATGCCACAATGCATGCAAATTTCCGACAAAAACTGATAAATTATTTCAAAATACCCCCCAAAAATTAAAAGAACCTTCTGTTTTTTGTATCCTGTAAGAGTGAAGTATTATTTGCATCATTAACACTTATTATATAGGTTTTTGTGTTAGACCAACACAAAAATAGAAATACTTGGCAAGCAGAAGAAAGGATAAAAGAAAAGGAATACAGGCTTTCAATTTTGTGTTTTTCTTTTTCTTTTTTTTTTACGAATGAAAATCTGAAATATGTGACCTGCAATTGGATTCAGCTCATTTACACTGATACCGTTGACAGAATATAGTGCGTCCAATTTACTTCAGAAGTAATCTTATTATTGAATATACCCTACCTATGCGTAATGCTATTGAATATCCCCTACCTATGTGTAATGCAATCTCGGTACAAAATCATTCTGTACTGATAAAAATTCATGTCAAAAAAACATCATAAACACACAATTCCACGTGATGGGAAGATAAATTGCTTAAATACAGAGCAATTTTGGAAGAAATGTGTAAAGATGGTAAGAAAGACCGGAATGAAATTCATCCTTTATCAATAAAACAATCCTAAATATAAAGACAGTGCTACAATGGACTGGTTTTTATTAAAGTGTTGGAAAAGCCCAGTCGAAAACAAATCTTACATCCAACTGAAATTTAGTGGTAAGACCTAAAAATATGTGTTGAATATGACTAATTTTTGCTATTAAACACTAGAGAATTCTTACATTGATAGGCAGGATGACAGTAGTTAAGTATAAGCTGGAATTGAACCTGAAACTTTTTACCACAAACACTGATGAGGCCTCCAAAAACAATCTTAACTGTTTGGCTATAGGACTCTTCCTGGATGGGCCTCATTGATTAATTGTTGTTCGACAAAAAAAAAAAAAAAATAATAATATTGTTTTTATGATAAGTGGCTCCCATGTCAGTGTGGGAAGGAGCGATGGGAAAAGATAGTAAAGTTGTGTAGGCGAGACAGAGATTTGGAGACTGATACATACAGAGACTTACAAAGGAAAGTGGGAGAGTGGTCGAAGGGAGAATGATTGATTGATGTGGTCAGTGAGGCGTCACTGATCTCCACAGGAGCCCCCACCTTCTGCCGCACAATGTGAATGCGCTCTTGATGGTGTGAAGAAACAGGGGATGAAAAAAAACTGGCTTATAACGATGATTTGGATTTTCTTGTTTTCTTACCTCCATGTGGAAATTAGGTAATCATAGGTAAAATTAAATAATGTATACATTCAAGAATCATATTTATTTTTCATTTTCCTGGATATGAATTGGACTGTTTGTTTTGTAAAGTACTTGGAGATTACATTAGCTTTGTTCTGCATTAAAAAGGAATTAACTTTATGCCTGTATAAAAGAAAAATAAGGGCTTACTTGTTAAACATTTAGGATTTATTGTATATAGTAAGCAGACCTTCTTAATAAATATTTTATGAATACCTGGAGGGAGGGGAACTAATCCTTTCTAATGTCAGGAATGTCAAGCTAGAAAAAGTGTGTCATCCTCCAATGCTCTCGTGTCTTGCATGACACCCCACATGACAGTCTAAGACCGACTTAAAGAATGTTTGACCTTCTGGATAATTCTTTGTACATGTTCATGGGATCTTATGGATTCAGAAAGTTAAAACTTTCTTGATCTGATTAAGACAAATTTGAAATATTATATTTACTCTGACCCTGAGACTAATTAGGCTCAGCAACAAGCCACTAGATTTCTACAAACTGATCATTAAAGTACTTGTTTCCTAATTTACCCGACAGAAGTTAATGGTAAACACTTAGTAGTGAGTCATGGTGGTCTAAATCAAAAGCGATTTCAATCAAAAGACAGCTAAGATGCCACAAAAGGAGAAAAAAGGGGCTTCATACTGTTAATTACCATTCTGTCTTAAATTAAAATGCTTCAACAAGCCTTTGTCTATTGTCTAATTGCATTACCTAAGACATTTTGATCACACTTGTCAAAAATGTCAAAGACTTATATTAAGATTTTCTTTTTGTCAACATATTTGTTCTGCATAACTCAGACAGTGACATGTTATTATTTCAGTATTAAGCTATTGTAGAATAGAGTATTGACAGCTAAAGTACTTTATATTACATCTGTTGAGTTGATGTTGTAAGATTGACTGACACAAACTGGTGAAAATTTATGAAAAAGTACAACTTTCTTTACAAATAGAACCACAAAGTGTTTAATGCATTTACAGTATATTCAGTTCCCTAGAATTGCATATAAATGCAATGGAATTTTGTCTCTTTTTCAAATGCATCATTTATAAGAAACCTGTCCATAAGGGAAGAAGTAAACTTCCTGAGCCTTTGCATTAGGAAAAGCTGCAGACAAGCATTAAAAATATAAACTATACAGTGTCTTCAATATCCACTAGTTTGACGCTACAGTGTAGCTTCAAACTAGTGTAGCGGCTCCACTCAGAAAAATTACGAAGATATGATGTGATGTTTTTATATAATATTTAATGTTGGTACAAATTCCTCCCAAACAAAACAAAAACAAAACTCATGCATGATATTGTAATGGCTTGGTAACACATCAAGCCTGTAAAATATCACAAGTCCATCACAAATTCCAGTACCCCATTTACATGAAAGATCTTTGATCGAAAAGCCATCCGTATCCCAGAGGAAATCCTCTCATCTCCTAGATCCCTTATTTAGCCTACTCCCAACGAACTGGATATAAAGGTCCTCTGGCAAAGAAAGCAATATACAAGAAAAAACCCTCCAAAAGCATTACATGTGACTGCAATTACATGCACCCTGATGCATTACATGTGACTGCAATTACATGCACCCTGACACTAACTAACTAACTAACTAACTAACTAACTAACTAACTAACTAACTAACTAACTAACTAACTAACTAACTAACTAACTAACTAACTAACTAACTAACTAACTAGTCCTCTGGACAAATTTTAGGTGGTGTTGAAAGCAATTTCCAATTGATACAAACTTGGCTCACCGGCGCTATGGGCTGATACTTGTTTGGATTTTTTCTTATTTATTCCTTGGTTAATCAGTCTCATTGGCCCATGTGTGAGAAAGTCTGAAAAACATTGCCTTACTAATAATAACATGTATCTATTTAATGTATCTGATCAAGAAAAGAAACCCAACATAAAATAAACATGACATCTCACGTCTACCTTAAAGATGAGAACTAAGGGTAACTCAGAAGTTTAGCGTATTCTCCCTCTCTCTCTCTCTTTGAATAAAAAAGAGGGATTTACACATAATCTAGATTAAATTTAAATATCTTATAGTTGATGGAAATGTTTGAAAGAGGAAAGGAATTAGTTCAAAGAAAGACATAAAAGGTCTAACAGGTTCCTCCCCCTGAATCGGTAAAGATAAAATTGATTAGAAGTCCTTGCTTTTAGTTTAGAAGAACCAATTTGTGTTTCTGCTCCAGCACCATTCAGTTGAAATCCTCTTATGTTGGGGGTATACCTCTTCTCTGCTTCAGCAGTTGTTTCATCATCCTTTAGGTCCACTGAAGCTGGAAGGCCCTTCGTTCATGTTCAGTTACTTGGAACCTCTCCGTGTTTTCTCTTTAACTTTGGAAAAATGTGTCTAGGCTGTTTTAGTGAGGACATAAAAAAAAAAAAACCTGTTGACTAAAATCATGCACTTGGTCATTACACATCTGAAATATAAAGACACTAAACTCTATTTAATTGACTTTGGCTCAACATTTATTAACATAGAGACATTTGGAGTAGCTTATTTTACTTGGATTTAACACTAACCATTCTCTTTGGATCCTAGACTTTCTGACCAGGAAGCAGTGGTGATTTTCCTCAATGTACAATGCTACAGGTGCTTAATGATGTGCATCTGTGTTTTATAATTTTTTTAAATACTATTTAATTTCTTATACATTTTTGCATTCCTATTGCTGAGTCCTAAGTTTTATACTTGGCTCATCTGCCAAGTCTATGAAAAGACACTGCAAAGATACATACACATGACTGTGTGTGTGTATGTGTGTGTGTGTGTGTGTGTGTGTGTGCGTGTGTGTGTGCGTGTCTGTGTGTGTGTGTGTGTGTGTGTGTGTGTGTGTGTGTGTGTGTTTAGCCGTCAAGTGTCACTGAATCAAGTTAATTGTTCCTGTAAATCCATTTATGCCTTTCTTCAATAAACTCATGTGTCATGCGTCTTAGTCACCATTTCTCAATTGCTTGTATTTCAGTGCTCAGAAAGGACTTTCCAGAGCTCCATTGTGATCTGCCTCCCTCCCAGGTCTGCAGGTAAAGGAGTGGACCAAAGAAGAAGTGGATGATGTCTATGTATAAAGTTGATGAAACTGATGCGCACGTATATATGACCATAACAGGAAGTACTGTAGATGTCTATGTACTTAAGAGAACCAGACAGGTGAGATGACTTGGTGCCCTGATGGTGTCTGTGCTCTCTGGTCTGTGTGAGTGCAGGAGGGAGGCTGTAAGTGATACCCTTGTCTGTTCCCTACTTGCCCCACTCGGAGGCCGCTCCACCCAGTCCAGCCCAGGAGAGAGTGGGGGTCCCCTGGGAACTGGACAGGACAAGCAGAGCAAAACGAAGGCCAGGCTTTCAGCCTCTCTGAAAAGGAGCGGAATCAAATACAAGCAAAATCTCGCTCAATATACAGTATCCTTCACCTGAGTAGGGCAACTAGAACTAGCTGAAAGGAGAGCTGTGAGGGTGACTGTACAATGGGCGCAGGAAGGACAAGAGAGGGGATCAGAGAGGAAAGGAGAGAAGCAGTTAACCATGACCACCTCTTCATGTTAACTGCATATTTATAAAACTGACTGCAGCAATCAGATGGTGGAAGTCATTTTCCATTTCGCAGGTTTGATCTTTTAAACAACTTCTATGATGTGCAACTTGGTGTAGGTAGATTTCACAAACCCTGATTAACATTCTTCAATTTGAAATTAAAAACTTTTGAAAGCAAATAATGAATCATTTACAAATCTACCTAACTAAAATTTCAAAATAAATGATAAAAAGATAATAAAAGGGTGCAGTAAAACAATTTTATCTGTATCTAAAAACTAATTAAACATAAAAAAATAACCTCATTAGATCATTAGATTTACTTTAAAGTTTTTTCTTTGCCAGGAATTCAAATGCCTGAATAAGTCAATCCATCAGCAAACATTCTCCATCTGTAAGATAGTCAGGATGTTGTTGTTTCTAGCCTGATTTTTGGAATCTCACAAATTTAGTTGTGGCCAGTCTTCTTACTCTCAGTTTTAAATGTTTGGTCAAATCAGAGTTCTGACTTTAATATGAAAGACACTACAAGTTAGGGTAATTAACAGAAGGCGACTGTAAATCTTCCAAATACCAGTGGAAATATTTGAACGGCTGGTATAGGGAGACTTACATTCCAATCATGACTCTTCCATTGATTATCGGGAAGCTCTTAAATGATCTACATTTCTGGAGTTTTAGGTAAAACGCAAGTGAAAAAGATCAAAAAATTTTTCAAAACTGATACTATTTTTATGTTCTTTCTTTATGTTAACAGAATTTTTTTATTTCCTACCAGAATCAAAAATCAAAAGCAAATTTAATAAGTAATCTCAACTGACATCTTTGTTTTTACTTTCCATTGCTCTACTTATTACATTTCTGGTACTCGTACTTAAGACCATGACAGGAACTTAATTATTGTTATTTATAATGTAGTGACATGAAACAAAATACTCGTAATCTTAATAAACTATATATATTCAGATCCTGAGGCTCATCTATATACTTCAAAGTAATAGTTAACCGGAAAAAAACCCCACTTACTCAAATGTTTATTGCATACCAGCAATTTACCTATTTTACACAAACCATTTTATGGAGGTAACTTGACACTGGTTACTCAACAGTTAGTGATGTATGGCTTTGGATTCTTCCGCATCTTCTTGTTGTTATTGTACACGTGATTCTGGAAACAGTCAGTGTCGGTTACAAGTGCAGACAATGACTTATACTAAGTGAACATGTTGATTTTTAACTAGTGGAGACACAAAAACAAACAAACAACCCAGGTGTCTGGAAACCAGCATGCTCAAAAATCCAACTTCTCTTTTGTTCTGGTATGCCCAAAAACTCCTCACAATCCAACTTAAAACACACAGCAATTGTCCAGAGCGGGTCTGGTTGAAGCTCTTTACTCTGAATGACTCAATGGTCTGCAGGTTCTGAGCAACGTGAGCCTGAAGGAAGTCCTAATGTGTCAAAGGGTGTCAAAAGCCTGCAGATGAATTGTTTCCCGCCCTAAAACAAACCTCTGAAGTTATCTCCTATACTTGGTAATCCAATGTGATGGAGCTGAAAGAGAAATATAAGCCGATGAATAAGGAAATCAAGCTGCAGGTTAAACATTTAAAATCGTACATCATTATAAAGAATATAAAATTACGAGATGTTATAAAATATTTAAATGTATCATCAGGGAAGCGTTTTTAAACATAATATCTCATGTTCTCTGAAGCACGTGGACACAAACGTATTGATTTACACACTCCACCCCCAATTAAACCGGAATCACACATGCGAAAAGATATCTGCACGGTCATCAAAGCTCAACATTACAAACATGCAAATCCACCATGCACACTCCCTCCCACACACAAAACTCACAAAAAGCCATGTAACTGATTCCACAGTGGCAATGAGCACTGTGGATAATTGGTAGCACTATTGTGCTTGCCTTCAATGGGATGGTTACCCAAGAAGCCTCATGTTCGTGTTCATGTACATTTGCTTTGAAGGTGGTGGACACAAAGAGCTGAACCCAGCCCAGGAAAAAGCCCTGGGAGACCCTGGTTCACCCATAGATGTCTTTCAGGTGGAGGACTGCACAGATAAATGATCTTCTTCCTTCTTACAGTGCATATTCCTTTTGACACCGTGACGGTGTGTTTACGTGTGGGTGGGAATGAAAAGGGAGGGTCAGCGTGTCATTTTGACCACAGGATGTATTTTGTCAAAATAGTTTAACATGTCTTTTATGATGATGGGAAGCCTTTAGCTATGTGAGTTTTTCAAGAATCAAACAAATGGGTTTGCCTTCGGATGACAATAGATTTGTATGATAGCAAGTGCTTAGCTACTTTTTGATGTTCATTTAAAGAGCATTGCCTACGTGTTTGATTGCCATTGGATAGTTTCATACAGTTTGTAACTGATTGTTTATAATTAAATCCCGAGGAAATGCATGAATGTTAGCATACCACCTTTGTTTTGTAGTTTAGGTGACAGATTACTTACACTACGTTTCAAAATTATTCATACCCAAAGGTTGCAAGTCTAAGCTTTGGCTAGGCCATTCTAACGCCTCAACATGGACCGATTCAAACCAGAGGTGGGCGGTCCTGGTATCCTTTAACTTTTAGATGCGTCTCTGCTTCCACGCACCTGTGTGAAGCGATCAGGTCATTAACCGGACTCTAGAAAGATGGACTGCAACTGAGGAACTGATTTAGACATTTGATTTGGATGCTTTTTGACAATGGATTAAAGAGTGGTCCTATTTTAAACTTTTCAACAGCTTTATTTGTGAATTTTCTGACTTGTTTGTGAGTTTTGATAAAGCTGTTCATAACTATTGTCTAAAAAAACCCTCTTAATGGCCTTCTTAATGCAACCGGAATTTGTACTGAGAATGCATCACACTCAATTGGACTCTAGGAGGGCAACGGTGGCACAGAGAGTAGAATAGTGATCCCAGCATGTGGAATATCGTGGGTTCAGTTCAGGCTTTTCCCTGTCATGTGTCAATGTAACCGTAGGCAGTGGCAAGGCACGTAACTCCATGTTGCCTATCAATCTGTGTGTCGGTGTTATGAATGTCTACATATTAGTGAGTGTGACTTATCAGGCTATAGTGTAAAGCACTTTGAGCAGCCAAGTATGACTAAAAGAGGTGCTATATAAATTCTTCCATTAACTACATGCCACTTTGATAATTTTTATATTTAACTGGCTGAAATAGATAAAGTTACATAAGAAAGAAGAAATAACCAAGATGCACTGAACACTTGTCACATCAAACTTTGTAAACACATTTATTTTGTCTGTCTGTCTGTCTGTCTGTCTGTTCTATAAAATCCCTATAAACCTTATGGATGTGAAGCCACAAAATATCCTCATTTTCAATGTATATGAACATTATTAGGAGGGACTGAATCATTTAAGGTTTCGCATTTAATATGTCCTCTTAAACTTTTTCCTTTAAGCATCAAACCTGAATGGGTAGAGATGGCCTAATTTACAGTAGTTTGAGCCCTGCACAGCTATTAGAATGCATGCTAAGCTCTGAGTCAGCCGTGTAAGCCCAACCTGCTGCATGTCCATAACTTCTTTTTCAAATGTAGACACGGTACCACTGAGATGCACTTATTGAAATGTAAAATAAAAGTTGCTTTTTCAGAAAAAGAAAATGTGTTGCTGGTTCTCCGACTTTGGTTGACCAAAACCTGAGTTTGACTAATTTCTATGCGTTTGTGCTGATTTCATGGGAGGCAGTACAGAAAATAATGTTTTGATTGACTCTTCTACTATTTGTTTTAGAAGAATTTTGTTAGAGATTTACTAGCAATTACAAATCTTTTCATTTTTTTTACAAAGTTTATTATGGTACTGTACATAAAGCTTTTTAATGTTCTACAGTATTTACAACTACCAATCAATCGATTATCAAAATGACTAGTTAAATTATATATTGCAAAATGAAGATGTTTTTGTACATAAAAATATGCATCTGACTTTTTTTTAATTAAAAGTGTTTACAAGACTGTTATTCTTTGTAATCCAGATAACTATTGTTTATTTATTTAGTTTTTGCAGGACTTCCACAGAAACTCATTAACAATTAATAGGAGGACCCAGGTGAAGCATGCAATGCAACAGGTGCTCATTGCGTCACAGCAATACAGTATGTTTGTTTGTGTGCACAAAGGTTACGCTACACTACATGAAAACATAGGGCTTCACCGGCTCATGAGAGGAAAGGCCTGGAGGCTAATTTTAACAACAGGGTGGCCACAGCACAGTTAGTTTACTTGCAAAACAAATTAACTAATGTGAACGTTATCAATTTCTTACTAGTTCTTGCAGCCTGTAACAACCAATATGTCCCAAATTGTTTTTGTCTCACTTTGTTTTTTGTGTCTTTCCAGCCATATACTTATTATTCTTCCTCTTTATGTGCCCTATGATATCCTCATTCACCACCCTCTCCCTCTCTCCGGGACAGCAGATGGAAACTATGGCCCAGTTCTGCCTTTTGTTCAAGGTCCCTGGAGAGACCTTTTTGGACAGCACATAACCCTGCTCATACAATATGCAAGTGTTTCTCGTTTTATTAAAATTGTAGCAGAGAAATGCATGCTTTATGATTATGGAAATGAGAGAGTCCAGTGGCTACAAACATTTTGACTTAGTAGACAAAACCAAAATTTTTTACCCCCCAAAAAATAAAAAGTTATTCACATACATGAACTTTGATAATACAGCTCAAATTTGTTGTTTTGAAACTTTTAATGACTGTTGCTACAGCAAATGATAATACAACAATCAGATCTTCAGAAACTGGTTGGTTTTCCTTAGCCTTCAACATGCACAATGCAACAGTTGTCACCCATGCATTTCCTACACGTATTCAGAAGAAGGTCTGACTCCAGCTGCAGTCCTGCATTTTCCGTACTTTTAACTATATCTTACTTCAAAATTTTCTCAAGATCTGTTTTTTTTATATACTTTTGTGTAATTTGGTCTTTTTCTGAGTTTTTTTGAAGCCATTAAAAACAGCCTTCTTGACATCTCAGATCAGCCTACGTTCCCCATGATACTGTTGTGCTTAAAAATCCATTTCTAATTGATGTTATGCAATATTCTGTTTTTAAAATAAATTCAAATTTGGGTTTGAATTGTGGATAAAAAGTATGTTTTTAACGTGAAAAGTAATCGTTTTAAAAGGCACATCTCGCATGAAATGCAAGGGGTTAGATAAAGCAGGTGTAGGCCTAAAGTTCAACATGACACCAAAGTTTTTCTTTCAGTTCTCCTCTTCCAAACAGTATCAACACGCGTCAGTGCGTCTCAGGTTCTCCCCACTCCACCGTGTTGTTGTTAGTATTTTTCATAACGTCTAAGTGTTAATAATTAATGGGCGTGCAGTGAAACCTTCCCAGCATCCCACCTGTTAGACACACGCGACTCAACTACTATAATAAGTCAGAAAGCAATAACAAACATTTTTAGGAAAGTCTCAAAGCATTTGTAAAATGCAAATCAAAGCAGGCTAACGATGCAAACCGCATGTGAGGCTTTTTTAAAAAGTTTTGCTTCAAGGTGTTTGCATAAAGATTTCTCTCGAAGTTAAACTGTTTTGCATATAACAAAAGATTCCGAAAACAAACCAACAATCTTAATGACATGGTTATAGGGATTACAAAGACTCCCAACATGTTTATGATGCGAAACCATTTGCAAAAACTTGGTAGGCTATTCTGTCACCGTAAAACGAACTCGCTGCATATGAATGTACGCTCGTACGCGCACACGCATCTCTCTCCCTCTGCATTAATTCCGTGAATAATTTAACGCAGCATCATTATTTTATCCTCCGCATTCAAGATGCGACGCGGGGATCAGATTGGCTGGAAAACAGCGGGCGGGGGACAGGACTTAGTAACAGGTTGTCAAATAATTTTACAGTGTTTTACTTTTCTGCTTCATGCATGGCTGCATGTTTTCCAGCTTCATGCTTTGCAAAAGATAATATAATTAGTAAACATTATATATATATATATATATATATATATATATATATATATATATATATATATATATATATATATATATATATATATATATATATATATATATATATATATATATATATATATATATATATATATATATATATATATATATATATATATATATATATATATATATATATATATATATATATATATATATATATATAT
>JAVLVB010000003.1:84963-96833 GCA_032876305.1 Orestias chungarensis
GCAGCAAAAACTTGTTTCGCATTCATGACGTACGTGAAGACACAGCTGGACTGTAAAGGTGATACACACACACCTCGGTGTGTGTGTGTGTGTGTTTGTGTGTGTGTGTGTGTGTGTGTGTGTGTGTGCGTGCGTGTGTGTGCCGAGTTTCTTCTTTAGTTCAGAAAAGCGTGTTCCCTATCCAGTTTGGTCCTCCGGGGACGCACCGGGGACCCGGGAGCGCTCACCAGCTGACAGAGCCTGCTCCACTGAGGCCATCCAACACCTCGGCCCACGAGCCGACAAACAATAAGTTGAAATTAATGCACGCTCCACCGATAACAAATCCTGTACCAGGACGAACGACGTGGCACCGAGTCTTAGAAAACAAAACCAAACAACAAACAACACAGAACAAAAACAACAAACAGACACGAACGAATAATCAGTGTTATTAATAAAAGCAGGTTATTACGCAGACACTGTTGCATTATTTTTTATACGTAGGCTATAAAAAAGGAAGATTCTTGAAAATGATCAAAGTTTTTTTAATGTTGCAAAAGTTGTGAAAAGCTTTATTTTCATTCTCAGACAAGATACTCAAATCTGACACAAAATGTGATTATTTATTTATTACGACTAGAATGTAAAAAGGAGTAAATCAATAATATAAATAATAATAATAATTATTATTATTATTAGTATTATTAATAATAATAATAATAATAATAATACTAATACTTTACCCTTAAAGACGTATACTTTGATTTGGGTAAATTGTAAACAGATTAGGTGAAGACATTTGGGATTTTCATTTTTAATTTCTTTATTTTCAAAGGCAAATGAAAATCACAAAGAATGGCAAAATGACGTCTGTTTTTAAATTCTTCTTTTTCCCCAAAAACAACTTAAACTATACGCATTTATAAAAAAAGAGCACAAGGTAAGAAACATTTGAGCAATAAATAGCTACATTAAAAAAAAAACTTCAACATTTTACATCAACCAGTAAAAGAAACAAAGTCACACAAACCTTTTCTGTTGATAAAAAAAAAAACAGCAAACAAACAAACAAGAACAAAACTGAAAATAGGCAGTGATGATGGCTACATTAAATAGGCTACATTTGTTTGAGGTTGGCAGTACTACACTATAGCAAACAAAGCACATCTGGATTGTTTGGAGATATAGGGGGGGGGGGGGGGGGGGGACAACAACAAAAAACAAACAAACCAAATGGAGAAAAAACAATTCTGACAATTATTTAGCTTCTGGCCCGAAAATGTAAAGTGCATGTTAAACTTTAGAAGTTGCTAAATAAAATGCAGAAATTACATTTTTGTTTTGTGTGTGTTTCATTTCAACAATTAAAATCTTAGAGCATCAAATATAAAAAAGACGAATGCCTCTATTTCTGCTTTTCTGGAAGACAGAGTTTTGGTTGCAGGGACGGTGCTGGGCGCGCCATGGCAGTGGGCTCGTCCACCCGCGTTGGCAAAACCCAATCAGGCTTTAGTTTAACATCAAACTATCAACGTAGAATTTCTTAAAGGAATCTGAATGCTTTATTTTGCAAAATGAAAAAGTCTGTTGATAAGATTGACACGTTATACAGAATTTTAGTCAGATCTGTCGCAGCGAACTAGTCTGTTCAGAATGACACGGTGGGATGCTGCTGGCTGGGCAGCTTCATCTCCGACAGATCCTCTTCCTCACTCGAGTGGAGCTCCATCGCCATTTCATCCGAGTCACTGAAGTGGGAGTGGGGGGAAAACTCCCCGTCGCTCCGCGGGGACTTTCTCATCCCGTTCACGATGAGCGAGGACGAGGAAGACGAAGGCGAGCACGGCGTCCCGTGGACATGAACCGGCGCGGGGTCGCCGGAGAGCGTCCTGCAGGGAACCGACTGCGACTGCGCGTCCGGACCTCCAGGGCTTTCCTCGCCGTGCAGCAGATCAGCCAGCGCGTTGATGTAGATCTGCGCCATCTGCAGCGTCTCGTATTTGGAGAGCTTCCTGTCGTTGTCGAACGCCGGGATGACGCTGCGCAGCTCGTCAAACGCGTGGTTTAGCCCGTGCATGCGCCTCCTCTCGCGCGCGTTGGCGGCCACGCGCCTCTTCCGCTGCACGCCGCCGGCTGCCCGGCTGGATGGGGCCCTCATCCTGCTCTGGGCCCCTTCCTCTTCTTCTTCTTCGGGCCCCGCCACCGGGCCCCTGAGGCTGCACAGGTCCCGGACTTTGAGCGAGGAAGAGGGACTCTTGTTGGAAGATCTTCTGTGGACGGGAGGACTGGGATGGCTAGAGGAACCAGGGGAACAACTCTCTGGAATAAACACAAAAAACGTTCATTATGTTTATTATTAGATGCGTGTAACATCTAAAAGTGGAACTCTAAATGTCATGTTTTATTTTAATAGCCAGATATCGACCCCTGCCATGTGATGCGTTAAAGGTCCCTCACCCTGGTAGGAGCTGGTGCTCGGGCACGGTGACAGCCGCAGGTAGTCGGGTGACGTCTCGTGTGCCGCGCAGGCGCCGGACGCGCCGGTCGGCCAGGCGCGTGGGTCACCGCGGTCTTCCACGAGCGTCAGTCCCGACTCGTAGTGGGACGCGCCGAGCGGGCGCTTGCCCGCCCTCCCCAGCAGCAGCCCGGCGCTGCCACTGGGGAGTGCGGCGAGCTTCTGCTCCCCTTTACTCCAGTCCTCCACCGACAAGACATCCATGTTAAAAAAACAAACAAAAAACCCCCCAACTTTCTATAACTGTATAAGGAAATACTCCTGGAGGAATGCTGTTGTGCGTAATTGTTTCAAGTGTTCGGGTCGCGTGCGGGACTCCTTCTCTGGTGTCTGGAGACGATGCGTGCGCTTAAAAAGCGGCACGCGTCTGGAAGCCCCCCTCCTCACGCTGGTCGCGTGTTCACGTCCAATGAGAAGACTCGATAATAAAAAAAAAAACACAGCCACAGAGAGGTGATTATGGGTCCTCGAGGTGGGACTGTTTGTGATAACATAGGGAGGGGGAAACCTCCCACAGAACGCACGTGGAGTGGATGCGAGCGGCGGGAGAAGTGGATGGTGCGGAATCCTCACCTGACCTCTCAATGCGCCTGTGGTGGATCTCCGACATGGAGAGAGATAAACCCCCCCCCCCCCCCCCCCCAAAAAAAAAAACAGGTGGGGGGCTAGAAAGGTTCAACAGGGTCAACTTGGCCATCTTAGATGTGATAAATCTGTAGAATGGGATTTCACAGGCAGGAAAGCTAAACCGTTTTTTTTCACGCTAAGAATACATGTGTTAGATTTAAGCAATTAAAAAAACATGCTGATCAGGTTTATATCAAACAATAAGGTTTACGCTTTAAAAGAAAATATAAATAGAAGTGTCTAAAACAATCCGACTTTATTCCAAAGAACGACTTTAAAAGTTTTCCCAATGCCAAAAATAATAATAATAAATAATAATAATAATAAAAAACATACTAATTTCATAGAATCCTGCAAAGTTGCATAGTGTTTTAAAAAAATTACGTCTAATTCAAAATCTATTAAGAAACCCTGCGGTTATTTTTTTTTTTGCATTATAAAAAACGTAATAAAAATATTATTCGCAAACTGGTTTATTAAACGTTTGCAATTTTTTGAATCGGAAGCAAACCTAAAGATGGGTTTAGTAAATAAGGAGAAAATATTTGCGGTTCGTTGGACTCACACACTTAATGCGGATTCATCAAATCCAGGATCATCTCTAGTTTCCATTTGTCTTTTGTGACTGGTTCAAAACCTTTTGATCCGACTCTCGGAACGCCCTGTTGGCGAGAAAAGCGCTTCACAGGGAACAGAAACATGAGCCGCTCTGGCTAGCTGCACTCTGGCGCAGGGTGGCGAGGACGCACACGCTGGACGCAAACCAACACACTTTATAGCTGATCGTGCAGAACAGAGAAGGACTCATGTAAATGGGAGTCTGTTTTTAGTCTGCAGACTAAAAAAAAAGAATAATAAAACACGCAAAAGTTTGACGAAGGCACCTGTTGTTAGACCATCCACAGATGCGCAACCTCCCAATACATAACCAATGGGGGGAATGACGTATTAAGACCAATTGGTTATCATAACAATTGATGAGTATTTGAACATCGGCCTCTTAGCCCCAGAAATGGTTAACATTAAGTAACTTAATGCTTCATCTACATTTGGCAGGATTGTGCCTGATTTTATTTTTAAATTGTTTTTAATTAGGCTTAAGAAGCGCGTGTGCTGTGATTGAAGTTGTTTCTATGTGTAAAAAAAAGTTTAAAAAAACATAACTCCATAAAGAGCACATATCAAGAGACAGCCTGACCTCAGTCTTCTCTGCTTTTTATTCATTTATTCATCGCGGGGACATCTTTAGGGGTGGAGGTCTGGCGCCGAGAGTTCGCCCCCTCCCTTCCTCTCCAACGAGTCTCCCCCCGCGTTCAACGGGCCGGGCCGGGCTCCTGAAGCTACCGACAGGTTGGATATTGTAGCTGGTGATTATTAAAGGGTCTCAGTCACAATAGAGACTCTATGTTCCATTGGTCACGGCTTCTTTGGGGAGAGAGGGACGGGCTCCCATTCCAATGCGCAAGAGGAGTCTGCGTGCTGCCTCCTCTTATTGCCATCTCCCTGGAGACTGGGGCGCGCCAGGCACGAGGCTGGGAGGTGGGCATGGACATCCCATAAAAATCCTTCTAAATCCCAGTAAATACAAATGTAAGACTGATCCGGATTAAGTTTGGGCTGGTTAAAATGTTCTTTTTTTATTAGCTTGCTGTGTACCTTGTGTATTTCTCAAGTAAGCTCAAAGTGTTGCTAATGTATAGGTACATCTAAAAAGAAATCAAATGTCATATCAAAGTTCTTGACATAACAGTTTTGTCAAACATCTAAAAGTGAAATACATTTGGTATATATATATATATCTAATATGTTTTTTTTTTTTTACTCTACCTGTGCAAGGCCAACACAAAGTGATATAAGAGCAAAGAAAATCATACCTGACAATTGTTTTTTGTTTACAAATAAAAAAGGGAAAAGTGTGGTTTTCCCAAGTATTTAGCCCCCTTTTCTCTGAGTGCAACCAGCTACCTTCAGGAGTTGCCTGATCATAGCTCATGACAACTAGTGTGTAATTTAATTTCTGTGCAAATGTGGGTTTTTTGTGACAGGTTCAGAGTTTGGTAAAGACAATATTGTGCAGATAACTGCATCAGGACATGCAGGGAACACAGCAGAGAGCTTTGAAACTGTTGAGAGGTTTAAGATTTCTAATGCTGTAAACATCTCACGAAGAAGGCTTGCTCCCTCCAAAGACCACTGTAGTTTGGATTTAAGTTCAACGACTGGTATGAATATTTTTGCAATGATTACTCCCCGCCTCCTTCTTAGCATCCTCCTTAAGACCTGTCCTTCCTGGCACCTCTGCTCCACCAATCCCTGCAAACTCCTCAGCCCATGGTGGAATGACTCACTCACATCTCCTCGGCAAACCTCACAACCCTGCACAATTCCCTGCACAATGATTCTATATTGTTGATATACATTACCACAACTGTTTCTTCTTTGAACATAATTTCAGATTTCCTAGTTTCCTAGATCATTATTCCAGCCAGGACCACATTTATCCTCAAACATTTCCTGTAGAATTGTCAATAAATATAATTTACCACAGATTCTTGATTGGATTTAGGTCTGGACTTTTACTGGGCCATTGTAAAACATAAATATGTTTTATTTTAAACTATTCCATTGTAGCCCCAGTTTTATGTTTAGGGTTTTGGTCTTGCTGGAAGATGTACCTCTACTCCAGTCTTAAGTCTTTTTCAGACTCAAACAGGTTTCATTCCCTGTATTTGGCTCCATCCATCTTGACATAAACTCTGACAATCTTCCATTTCTCTGCTGAAGGGCAAGGCCCTCAGAGCACGATGCTTGCACCACCATGTTTCAGAGTATGGATGGAATGTTCAGAGTGATGTGCGTTCTTAAATCACCAAATTTTGGCCAAAACAATTTGATTTTGGTATCGTCTGGCAAAATGCAAATGGAACTTCTTATAGGTTTCTTTAAATATAGGCAACTCTTTCAGAAAGACCGCATTTTTGTATAATAGGCACCTTAAACGTTGCATATCATAAAACTAATATAAAACTGTAATTTTAATGTAAAAACTTTGTGGGGGTTTTCAGTGTGGGTCCTTAGGCAAGACCCTTTGCGCTACTGCCTACTTTGTAAGTCGCGTTGGATAAAAGTGTCTGCTAAATACATGAACAACAACATATTATGGTCTACAAAGTCATGGGGAAGACTCCTAAGTTGACTGATGTCCAGACGACAATTAATGACACCCTTAACCCAAGAAGGTTAAATCACAAAAAAGTCATTGCTAGCAGCTGATTAATCACAGTAAAGGTTACTCTAGATCTGAAAATTCATAAAAAGAAAAAACTGTGGCTGGAAAAAAGTGCAACAGCAACAAAGAGAACTGCCTTGAGCGGATTCTCAAGCAATTGTTGATCTTCACGATATCAACGAGGAGTTAACTGTACCTGGAGTCAGTGCAGTCAGAAGAATGCTGAATTTGGGCTATAAATGTTGCATTCATTGTAATGCCACTCCTGTCAGAAGTGACTTGTCTAAAGAGACAACTGGACTCAGTAGTTTGAAGTCCTCTTAACAGATCTGTTTTGTTTTTCAATTAAAGTCAAGGTCCCACATTAGGAAGGTGGAGCAAAGAGGCACTAAATCTACATAAATTATGCTTGAAGTCCAGTGTGTCCAGTTTCAACTGTCAGCGATGATTAGACTTCATCTGTCTTCGGCTGTTGTTGGTTCCATTGTCTAATGTACACAGTCATAACAACCCACTACATGGGAAGTCTTAATACGACTTCAAGCTAAAAGCTTTCTGCAGATTCTGATTTAAATTTTCAGTTGGATTTGGTACTGGCGCACAGTGTCAAAGCTAGGTCAATGAACACAATGGTACACAATGGCTTAAATTATTAGACCTGAACTCCACAGAGAATGTCTGAGGTACTGTTGGGAGGAAGATGAAATTCACCAGAAAGCACAATGCTATCAATGCAACCTGAACTTCCACTACACCTCAGCAAACCACAAGCTTATTGCCTCCATGCCATGCCACACTGATACAGAATACATATAATGTTCAGTTTTTTATTATTTGTAACCCTTAACATAAAAATGACAATTAATAAAGCTTGAAATAGTTCACATTTTAATTTAATTTTGATCAAAATTTCAATTTTACTTTAAAACTTAAAAGTCACAATAATACAGTGAAGAAATTAGTAGGATAGTTGTGTCAAAAGTGACGAATTTAAGTCACTCTTTTATTAATTTCTTCTGCCTATTGCACTTCTCAGACAGTACAACTGCAAAGTCATCAGTAAAATACTAAGGATTGGTACTTCAGTCCCAGGTATGAGTCTGCATTGGAAAAATGTTTGACATTCACATGATTATTGCTGCTGTTAATTAAATGAGTGAAAACTAGAATTGGGCACCCAAACCTGGATTGGCCCTGATTTAGTCTTATGTCAGAAATATGTTAAATGCCAGATCTTGCCATATAGAGGCTTTTTTTGTTGTAATGGTGTTTTTACAACAGTAAAAATAGTTAAAGTAGGATTAGATACATGCCCAGAGAAGTTATGATATAGATTTAAAGGATGTGATATTGTTTTCTGCAAATTCCACATAAAGAAATGTAACTATCTAGTTTCATTTATCTTCTGTCAGGTTAACATTGTTTTGGGGGAGATCTGGGATTGCCTGAAAAGGCTAAACAGCGTCACTATCTGGTAAGTAAATGCAACGTCAGTGTAATGCTCCAGTGAATTTGACCGCATGCAGTTCTCAGTAGTCTGGGATATATCCAGCTGTGAACAGCAGTAAAACAGCCATTGAAGTTGTTGGGATTTTAAAGTGAGGGACCGTGAAATGGAGCAAAGCCTTAAACTTCTAATCTCTTTCATAAAATATTTAAATAATATCTTTTAAGGTTTTGATGTTACCTTTGACTTGTTAAAAGTTTCATGTTTTTAAGGGTTCTAGATGTCAGAAGGTTACTCTAGATCTGCAATTAATCTTTAGATTTAGTCTCTAATATATCTTTTCATTCACCCAAAAAATATTCTGGGCTCTCTAAAAATAAATGGTGGCAACGATTTTTTAAAGCAGTCGCAATAAATGCGTTGTCAAATACTGTAGAATTGCAAAAGGCACAGTGTTAAAACTAGTGACGTTAAAGCCTTTATTAAAAACAAAGCTAAATTAACCTCCCACATAAATAATGTAGTGGTTACTAAAATAGAATAAGCTCTTAGCGGATTTTCCCTCATAATGATAAAAGTCTTCCATTTGACGTCTTCTCGAGCTCTTAGGTTTCTCTTAGGTTTGGTCTCCTTTCAATTCAATTCGTGTATCAATTTTGTTTACCTGATTAATCCTCACAGGAGGGGATTTGTGGGTATCTTTATCAGGTAAGCCCCAAGCCAGTCGGCAGCCCATCAGAGGTCAACAAAGAGACAATCTTGCACGCATCAGGAGAGGAACCCCTAAACAGACTGGGATAAAACAAAGACTTCCACACCAAAGGTCCCAGTCTGGGACTCAAACCCAGTAAAATCTCGCTATGAGGCGACCACAACAAGAGCAATTCCAAAATGCAGCCCTTGGTCAGTTTATTTTGTTTCATATTGGCACCTGGTCACAACAAACAAACCTCTCAGAGAACTTTAATTAAAAAAAACAAAAATCAAATATATTCAATTAACATAAGTTTGTGTTGTTTATATTTGCTTCCTCATTATGTCTATGTTGGATGATAGTCAAACATAAACGTTTTCCTTTTCTCCTTCAGAGGAGTCAAATTGTGGATTGTCTGTAAATGTTCTTCATGTATTAGCTTAATTTATTAATTGTTGTGTATATATTACACTGAAGAACATTTCGGACAACACATTTTTTCCCCCTTCAGAAATGTGCAGTACTTTATGTTCCTTTTGTGTCATATGATATAATATGTCAAGGTTAAGGGTGATGCAACATGTGAAAAAGTACTAAGAGTAGGAACTGTGGGTGTGAATTACCAGCGTACGTAAACGTACCATTTAGATATCACTTGTAGAAAGTTGGCATAATCCTGAAAAACAAGGATTAAAAACATCTATTAACAAATAGAAGACATTTTAAAACAGAAGTTATCGCCATTGGGTTTTTCTAAAAAATGGAGGGGGCAAAGAAAAAGGTTTCACTTGTTCATCAAGTCATGTTTACACACATTTCTTTCTACCTTTTTTATTGTCATGTAAGCAAAGACGAGAAATACATCCCACTGTAGAAAACCTGTTTATTAGACAAATTATACACAGAAAGCTTTGCCACTTGTAACAGAGGCCCCAGTTTGTTTCAGTTTTTGAATATTATGCAACACATACAACAAAAAAGGCCTATATTAAATACTGTACATCATAAATTCTGGAAAATTATCAAGTAAATCCTGTAGTTCTATGTAAGAAATTAAAAGTGTTAACAGACAGCTAAAACAGCAAGTTTGTGCATGCTTTCTTTTTAGTGAACTTGCCAAGTTTTGTTATTTAGCCAGAAAAAAAAAATCTGTATGATATGATTTAAAAGAAAAAAGAAAAAAAGAAAAGCAAATCATTAGTGTAAATGCGTATGTTTACCATGGGCAGGACGGGGAGAGCCAAAGGCAATAATTTACCTGCCCAACTCTACACTAAAGCTCAACATGATATAGTTGTTTCCCTTTTTGTTAAACAAAAATAGCATCAACATGTAAAATATACATTTTTATAATGTCTCTTCCATTTATACTAAATAAATCTTTTTAAATGCCTGTGTTCTATTTGCCATTCAATAGCCTGACTGTAGTCTAATATAAGAAAAGAAACCCTAACAAGGCGCGCTTCAAAACACTGCGGCTTGACTCAATTCTTTACATAAAACAGTTTGCAGCTTTAGCTGAAAAAAATATAGGAAACCAAAAAAAAAAAAAAACTTGCTCTACAAAACTAACATTACCAATTATTAATATAGTGTTAGTGAAATAAAAAGGTTTGGTTCCATTTTACCAACCTTCCCTGTAATCCACAAAAATGCTCCACTCCTCACCAACGAAAAAAATGCACCTTAATGGTTTTGTTTCGAATAATGGGCACTTAAAAACAAGTTATATAAATAGTGCCATGTTAAAAATATGAAATTGTAGGATGTTTTGGACTCATTAATTTCTGATGGTCACATATTTTTCAGGACATCACCTTGACCTCCAGCTCAACAAAGGGTGTCCAGTACAAAACTGATGTTCGAATTTCCTGGAGTTTGAGAAGGAACAGCAAGGTGGCTGTCACAAGGCTTGTACTAAAGACGTTGAATGGCTTTGTCCCAACAGATTCTACTTCAATTGAGCGCCTGAACCGGACAAAATGCGATTAAGGATTCTTGAATATGACATGACACTGCAGAGTGAGGTTTTATGTTCTTTATGCCAGAGCTATGGTAATACTCAAAAGTTAATCAAAACAGAGAAAAATCAAAGAGCAGAAGTTTAAAAGACTCTGTGAAACAAAATCTGAGACTACAGCAATTGTTTAGCAGTTTTCCAAAGTTTGCTCTGAAAGTAAATAAAAACAAGTATACAGCTCATAACAATGTTAATTTTTTTTGTACTTCCTGACCAAAGGACACATTCCACGCATATTTTTTTTTTTCCAAAACAAAACTCAATAAAAGACATATAATAAGCATAAGCTTTGAGAAGTCTTTAAGCTCGTGTTTTTTTTTTCAGCTGCTTTTTATGAATTTCCATTTCTCCTATACTTCTTAGAGTCTTGTTGAAGGGTCTCACATGGACTCAAAAAGCAGATAGTACAATACAGGTGAGCGAAAATAAAAGGTAAGATCTACAATCACTTACAGGTCTGTGGGCACTGGTACAGTGCAGAAGGATCGACAAAGAGTTTAATGTGCATCGAAGTGGTGAAAACAGTTTCAGGCTGATGCACCGAAATGGCAGAAGAACTTTTGATGCACCAACAGTGGTGAATTACAGTGTCACACTGTTGCACTGTCTTGGCATTGCAACAGTTGTCACGCAGATGCACCCCGGAGGCATTGGCATGTGTTCGGGTGCAATGTCTTTACGTCTCAGCCAGAGTCCCCGGTGTGGACACCGTCCTGGAGTCGCTTACATATTCAAAACCTAAGGCGTTGATACAACAACACCAGCGAAGACAATAACGAGCACAGCCGCTAAAGAAGTGAAAAGTCAGGGATTTCATACTTAATCGTCAATGTTTACATAGTGCCGTTTTCTAACCCGTACAAGTTTTAGGGTGTTGGTTTAAAGACAACTTATGTTTTGTTTTTAGAATATTAATTCCTCAATTTTGCTCAAAACCCCCGGAAGTTGTTTCATGGTTAAAGAGAGCTAAAATCTGTCATTGGTGGCAACGCTGAAGACAGAGTGTGTTGTTGTTAAATCGGTTTTTGACTAAACCCACTGAGAGGGTGTTGATACAGCAAAAAGTGTCAGGTCATTTCAGCATTACACGAGAAAGTCCTCATGTCATAAAACTAAAACATCAATAACAAACAGGTCCGCTCTTAGATGTAACTCCCAAGAAAAACTCCCAAACAATCACAAGAACGACAACAATAAAGCAGAGATGCATTGTTTGTGTGAGTATGAAGAAGAATACCCCTTCAGATCTGCCCTACCCCCCAAATTATATATATATATATATATATATATATATATATATATATATATATATATATATATATATATATATATATATATATATATATATATATATAT
>JAVLVB010000003.1:99232-109942 GCA_032876305.1 Orestias chungarensis
TATATATATATATATATATATATATATATATATATATATATATATATATATATATATTCATCTGGCAACATGCCAGGTAAACAATTTTTTCCCCTTTTTTCTAAAGAGGTAATTTTGCTTCCAGCCTTATGAAAAGGATACATCCTGTCTCCTGTTGGCTATCATCTCTCCTGAACAATCAGTTGTGTAAATTTTTGTCTTCAAGCCTTACTAACCAATGATTTGATTTGTTATCTTCTATTGTATGTATAACCTTGGTGTGCGAGGTGCGGTGGTGAAGGTGGTCATTCTCATTTTGGGCGTGATCTCGGAGGGGTTGGCGGGTTCAAAAGAGTGCTGCACAATTAGCGCGCAGGGAATGTCGCAGCATGCTGGGGTCTGGTAATGGGTGGCGGTGGAGCCGGCAGTGTTGGCCGTGTTGGAGGTCTGGTTCTGGGTCTGACCGCTCAGGGAGAGGGGGTGCTCGTTGGGGCCGTGGGGACACGGATCGGCAGTTTGCATGGCAGATTGGCCGTCTGCCTGCGCCTGTTGTGGATAGTTTGAGCAAAGTTGGGTTGAAAGGAAAGATACAGAAAGGAGGATACGATGTGAACGAATTCACATGCATGTTAAGTGTGTAGGGGTTGTTTGTGTGTGAAGAAATGACAAAAACAAAAGCACAGGCGCAGTCAAACAAACAACGTCCATGCCGAGACAGACAAAGATGAGTGACGGACAAGATCAGACAGATTGAAAGATGGCAGGATGGATGGAAGAGAAGTAAATTGGAGAGACAGATGGGTGGAGGGAGAAGGGGTGAGCGAGAAGAAAGACATGGCGGTCAGTCAGCACACATGTTTAAGCAGATCAATCTGTGTTGTGTCCTCAGAGAGAGAGAGACATTCACACATTCGCTATGTACCTGGAAAAGGGGAGATGTTTAAATGCCATTTTGTATTGCTCTCTCTCTCTCCCTCGCCCGCTACACCCCTCAACACAGAGTACTTATCTACAAAACAACAAAACAAAAAGGCGATATGAGTGCTTGGAGACACACTGACACGGTTCATTCAGTAGAGTTAGAATGAAAAGAGCTGACATTTTAATTTAAAACTGAAATGGTTAGAACTACCTTTAGTGTGTATTGAGAAAAGACTTAAAAAGGATAAACAAGGAACATTAGAAGCGCCAGCTCTCCTCAGCCTAAACCTAAATGGACTAAATGAGATATAAGATATGGTCAAATCCACAGATGGTATCATTATGGAAGAGTTCTGACAGTAACAAGTTATCAAGTTTAATTTTTAATATGTATTTAAGTCTACTAACAGAACTCCTTCATAACAACTTCTAGTTGAACACACATTTAAACCGGCCAAAGGAGTGAGCAATATAGCCACCCTAGATAAGATAATACTCTAAGAAAGTATTTTATCCAAGGTATTAGGAGCAGCTAGAAAAAACATAAAGGAAAATCTATCTTCTTTTACATGTTGCCCCAATAAACCCTCACCTATAATTAATGCAAATATTTTTGACCACATAAATGATAAATTATTTAAATATTTTATATTTTGTTTCCAAAGAGTGGAAGTATTCTGATTAATTTCATTTCCTACTAAACGCTTTTTTTGTCCAGTTCTTGATATAAATCATGAAGAGCATGTCGTGCACACCTGATGCGTGTGTTTTTTTAAATTTACAACATTTATATTTTAACTATGCTTTACTTTTATGATTTTGTTCATTTAAAGACTTCATTGACTGACGCTCCTGTACCCAACTCTGGGAATCCCTGAAATACCACTTGTTATTAGTAAGTAGTAGTAAAATTTCATCAGAATTAAACATTTTTTTGTTCCATATTTTGCAGATGCAATTCAACAAATGACAGGTTATATGTTTAAAGATATGTAACTGGCTTATTACTTTAGTTTCAAAGCTTTGTTGACAACAGAATGAATTACAACCAAATAATATATAGATACAAGTATAATAGTTAAATGAATAAAAAATCAATCAATCAAACAAGCAACCCAGTTTATGTTCAGGAAAAGGATTGAAACTGAGTGAGGGAACAGGCAATCACCAAGACAATACATAATTTCTTTTGAAGATTACATTAAAGTGTGACTCATTGGAAGCACAGAGTGAAGAAACCAGTAGTTACTGAATACATAGCTTTATTGTACTATATGCTGCAAATTGAAAATATATTGTTTAGATACAAAGGCTGTAATATTTCTTCTCAAAGTTCCCAAAAAATACTTTTCCTTATAGGTGCCATACCCTATTCCCAAATTCTTGGGAATAGGATATGGCTATTTGCTAACTCAGTGTGTGTCTGTGTGCGCACGTGAGGGTTGATGGAAACTGTTTGCACCAAGAAGCCGGCTCATAGATAGCAACCGCCATTCCACAAAACAGAAACACAGGACGGACACAAACATTGTCACATAGCTAACAGTTGAAAGCAGGTAACGGCCTTGTAGCAAGCATCATGAATGTGGAGGCATGTACGGACACAAACAAAATTGGCATGTTTTAGATTTAGAACAAACACAGAGACACAAAGAGCTCATCTGTATTTGGGTTCAAACAGAGAATTGTGAGTTATGTATACAGAAAGCGTGTATGTATGAAAGCATGTACAATATGGGGCAGAGAAAAATTTGGCCTGATGGTTCGATGGATGCATGTAGCTTTTCATTGCACTGCTTACAAAATAAAAGTTAAATTCGTCCTACATTGTGGAATTTGTCACCCTCTTTGTTGGGGCTGGTGAAGGGATGGGCATGAATAAAAATCTGGCAGCTGCTTTGAAGAAAACTCAATACAGAAAAAAGATTGCAAGAATGAGCTCCATGACGTAGCATATTTTTGCACTTATTACCCCATTACAAGCCTGAAATGATGAAGTCGGCAGTGATAATGCATGTTCATGCAGGTATGAGGGCAGGCTCACCGGTTTGTGTAATCGTTAAGAGCAAAACGGAGATTGAGAATCTGTAATCTTCAGCAAAGAAAATGATTCATCTCTGAATGTCTAATTGGAAATCACTAGCACTGTAATTGCAGTTCTTTGTACACCGTCCACACAGTTTGTTCAACAAGCATCCACGTAAGGTATGGGGAAGCCCGTATGGTAATTATACTGGCCAAACGGCTGTCATTGTTATCCATCTTGTTTAAGGTTTGCGAATTCACAGAAATCCATCAAATTAGTTATTTAACCAGACTGTATACTGCATATTTTACTGGATTAAGCCTCAAGGACATCTTTTAGGTCCTTATGCATCACATAAAGAGTTATCCAGGGCCCAGACATAAACCCCAAGTTGACAGCTTTCTTATTTTATTCAAACTTTCTAAGACCATACAGAGAGCCATGGGCGGTCAACTCATTGCAGTCATCTTAAGTGGATTAAACATTTGCAAAGACAGGGCTATGAGTGCCGGTGAGTAAAAATATGTATTCATCAATGCAATGAAATAATTTACTGGCTAAATCGATATCCATTCGGGGAAACCCTGAGAACTAATTGATTATATCTGCTAGTCAGTTGATCTGCGGCATCCGTTCTAAAGATATTTGAGACTTTTATGTGGAGCCTGTCATTTACTACATTTTTCATACTCTCGAGAGTTTCTGCCAGTTAATTTCTGAGCTAGCGATCTTTTGACACCAGGAACCAACTGAACACCCATCAGTTCGGTGAAGACAGTGACTGTGATCCGTTCATTTGGTGTTGAAAGCACCAGTTGTTAAAAGTTTTCACCACAACAAATAGTCACTCCATTTGTTGCTAGTCAGTAAAAAAAACAAAAAACTCTGACAACACTGACTGCTCTATATCAGCCCAGTTTCACATAAAACAGTTTTATGCAAGGTGAGGTCGTCATCATCTTCTTCTTTGTTTATTGCCTATTGGCAAACAGCTATTGGGTGTGCATTACTGCCACCTACTAGTGAGGAGTGTGGGTCTGAATGGCAGTACTTTTTAAATATGCCTAAAATATCTGATTTTAAAATTATCTCATCTTCCACTGATAATTACTTAAATTTGCATACACTCTAGTCCAATTTCAAAATAAGACTGTAATGTTTTGACTTTTGTACCCCACATTGAGTACAAGTACTATTGTGGTATTGTTTTTCTTTATATATTTTATTGTTCAGAAATGTTAATGTGTACATTGTTAAAGAGATATATATTATCATGGCTTTTCATATATAGAGGAAAATTAATTCCAGTCCAATAAAACAGGTATGTGTGTCCTACATATTACTATAACTGCAATATTAAAGTACCAAAATAATGTTAATTCAAATGAATTTCTGAGGTTCTAGTCAGGCTTGGAGAAATATCTAGTTCCCTATTTGTACTGACAGTGAAAAAAAAGGATCTAAAAGGTCAGTAATACGCTTTATGTTTTCCTTTACATTATAAATGTTTGTAAGTAGTGTGGCTTTAAACTAGACAGAATATCCTGGCCTTCAGTAAACCTAAATTGCACACAACGTCAGAGATTTCCCCAGTTAATAAATTAGAGTATCTGCAATTTATCTTATTAGTTGCTTCGAAGCTGATTTAAAACTGCCTCCACCCCCATTTATGAGTCAGAATGTGCTCCACTGGTCCCAGTTGACTATCTGCTTTTATGCTCCCATCATCCATTTCTGCAGTGGGTTACTTATCTGAAAAAATTTGCACAGATAGTGATTTTTGCTAGGAATACATTCCTACTGCTTTTAGATATAATACATCAACTTAACACTTCAAACAAGGTGTAAACCAAATTTTAAAAGTGAATGCATCAAATCAGGATACTTTTTGAAAGTCCAACACAAAGTAGATCATAATTGTGAAGTGGATTGGCATCGTTCTCAAAATTTTGTGGAACTTAAAATGTAAATTTATATTAGGGTCCTTGTATAGAACTTTATGACCTTTTACTCCAGTTCCAGCTCAAAGTGTTTTTGACCCAATGAGTTTTACCCTAATCAATAGATCAGTCTTAGTCAGGATGGATGAAGAGAGTCTGTGGACATCAGATTTTTTATTTGGATAGGGAATTAACAATATTTTAAAACATGAATATGTCACTCTATTCTTTAAGTGTTTTTCCCTCTGAAACAGTTTTTTAAATGCCGAGAACATACCTGAACAAAATCCTTTAAGGGAGCTGCATATAATGCTCCTAGTGTACGATGATGGAAAACATATCGACAAAACGTTTCATGTATCTTACTCTTTAATGAAAAAATGATTACAGCAGTCGTGCGACCAGCTGAAATAGAGACTTTAAGAGGGGAGCTCAGACTGTTACTACCTTCAATATCCACACAGATGGCCAATCACTGCATGAAGTGTCTGTGCTTGTTGGATTGTGGATTATCCGAATGCTGCTCTGAAAGATGCAGCCTGTATGACTCCCATGTGGGCAACGCGGTGGAGGGACAGTTTTTTTTTTGATGTTGTTTAATCATGCGACGAGCCCCTCTGGCTCGGTGGTTGCTCTCAGGAAAATGTTTCATGTACTAACAGCAGTCGATAGGTCAGACCTGTACGTGTAGAGTATGTCTGAGGTCAATCATCAAAAACAACTACCAACTGAGCCAACTTCAGAGAGATCACAGATTGTAGGAAATGATGATCCATAAAATATATTAAGCTTATTAAAAAATGCATATCTGTCTGTCTGTCTGTTGATCTATAACATTTTTAAATAACCGGCGAATTACACATTTTTAATGTTAATAGAGGATGCATGAGGAACTCTAAAATAGGAATCCTGTCCGCTGGTGATTTTTGTCTCTTTAACCGCCTGCTGCCTTGATGTGCAAAACCTTGAACAAGAACTACAAAAAGAATCAAAGACTAGCACCATTTAAATCCCTGCTGTCCCTTCCATTCACTGACTACGCTCCACTCCTGTGCTCAGTCTGGGGTTGATTCCGCTGGCTGCACTTCCTGGTTAATGAAGATAGCAGGGGGCGGGTGTGTTTGTTTGTGTTGAAGTCGAGCCACACTGTGTTTAACATGACTTTGGGTTCAAGCGAAGGCTTGGTGTCTTTGTGCCTGCTCAGTTGCAAACAAAACTACTGGTCTGAATGACAGATTAAAGCTGTAAACTGAGTAGGGGGCTGCAGGTAGGGGGTTTATGGTGTATTTGTGCGTGAAGAAAAAATAAACTGCAAGCCAGGAGAGGATGGCAGTTATTTGTTGTGCTAGCGTTGCATATGTTGCGGGGCAAAATACTGAAGATTTTTCTTATGTAACAAACAACAAATTACCATCCATCAAGAGGAATTGGCATAACTAAATTAAGCTTAGCTGAAGACAATTTAGGTTCCCGTTAACCTGCTGTTTTTTAGGTACACATTGCTTGTTAGGTCTTTGGGTTAACATGTAAAAACACACAACAAAACAAAAAAACTAATTTGTTCTAGGTTTTAAAGTCACAACACTAAAGAAAAGGTTAAAACTGACTTAATAAATCTTTTGGAATTATATAATTAAGAGACAAGCACCAAATGTTGAAGGGTGTGTGTATGCTTCTGTCTGATGAGAAAAGGGACTGTGAAAATCATCTTACACCCACTGTTAAGCCAGATGAAGGATATTTGACGCTGTGGGCTTGATTCTCTTTCATGGGCCCTTAAAGTTTTTTTTGTAAAAGTTCAAAACAGCATGAATTTGAACAAGTAAAATTGAAGTACAGTAGAATTCTAAATCTGGAGGAATCCACCTGTAAACTAAATATAGGCTATAATTTAACAGGATAATGATCCAAATCAGACACCAAATCAACATTACGTCATGACTGCATCACTCAATACATGTAAACTCTACAGTCAATCTGTTAGATGAGCTGAAGAAAAAAATCGCTTAAGGTAGAACCGTCTACGCAAGGGCAATCCTGCTGTACAAAGATTTGGCAGTACTTGTACCAATATTTGTGCAATTAGTTTAACCTAAATCTGTCTATTTTTTATGCTTTTCGATGTTTATACTGCTGCATTAAAAACTAGCATTTGTAATCTAAAGCGACTGCAAAGGAAATGTTATGTTTCAGTGGATCAATGACTACAAAACCAGAATGCATGTAATAAAGCCCCCGAATCATTAGCAGTTGCTCAATTCAAAGCCCAACGGCATTGTAGACAGCAGTATTTTGGTAGACTCCTGTGCTCATTAAAGTGACCGCATGTTATAAAACGCATAGTTTGGTGGCAGCATAGAAAATATGCAGATTCATCTTACTGTATATTTATGCACTTAATGTCAAAGTTCTTCTTCAGTCACAACAATAAAAAAACAGTAGCTGTATTAAAGTCCTTTTCTACAATTTTTTCTTTTATGATTTACTAGACTCCACTTATTTAATCATTTGTGACAGAAGGATAATAGATTTCCTGTTGAAACATTCCTTTAAATTACTTTCCAAATGACAGCGGTTATTGGTCTTTTATAATGAAAAGTAACCCCATCTGTCATTAATTGATTATAGGCATAGTTACAATCCCCATTCCTCAACTTTGTGTTATTTTTCTAAAGTAATGTTCATGTCACTTAAAATCATCAAAAAAAAAAAAAAAAAAAAAAAAAAAAGATTTAAACACCGGAGTATAATTGTTGACCTTGCTTTGCAATGATTGAAATCAGGTTTATCTTATCATGAGCATTTACCCTCTTTAAACAAAAGTATCAGTAATACGGGCTGTTAAGCCATTTGTCCGTTCCCTCTGATTCACACTTCTATTAGAATGAGGACCAGAAACGCTTCCTCATTAATTCCCTTAAGCCATCATCCTCAATGTAACCTTGACCCGCCTTTATCAAACTGCTTCATAACAGGAGGAACAAAAGTAATTGTTTAAAGCGGAAGTAATTTACCTGATGGCGAAAACATTTTCCGCTAAAAAATTATATGTGCTGCCTTGTGTGCTGGTCCAATTTGTCGCAGGCACATAAATGATTAACTCTAAACCAGAAGTGAAAATATTATTTCGTACATAATTACATTCCTTTGAGTTTCTCACTGACATGCTGCGCATATCAAATCTGTGACACTTTGGACCAATTTTGAGGTTTTGATTAAGGTTCTCAACAAGAACCCTCTTTCTCCCTCTGTGTTTTGGTAAACATGGCAGTGGGCCTGGGAGGACTGTGAAGAGGGTTTGTGTAACAAGATGAACTTGGGGCAGGTAAGTGGCATTTCGATATTTTCTGTGGTTCTAAAAAAAAAATAAAAAAAATAAAAAGCGGGAACTTTAAGGACACACAGTTCAAAAAAAGCTGATAAAATGTTCTCACGGTCCAAACAAAAAAGCAACTCAACGTACATCTATTTGGGTTTCACTTTGAAGATATCGCCCATGACAGAAAGATGCAGCCTAAAAAGCTTCCCACCAGAGAAAGATGTTACTGCAATCATTTTGATTGCTTCAAATGACGTTCCTGCTGAGGTGATCATCAGTACATAGCCTGATTAGATCTTTCATGTAGTGCACCTGCTAATTTATGATGACGGATGGATGTTGCTGTTATGGGAGCGTTTGCATAAACATAAATGTTTAACACATTGACTCAGTAGTTTTTTTTACTCTGCTATAGTCCACTGCAGTCAAACAAACAGGCCCTCAGGGTGCTTCGTATTCTGCTTTTAAAGTTGGCTCCGTCCACTATTTTAGGAAAACCCTGACTGTGTGTAATGATTAATCTCCAGATTTATTTATTTTTTGCACTTGCATCATTGCAGATTAAGTAAAACATGTAAACATCACAACTAATTGAACTGTACGAGAGGTGATATTTTACCATAAACTACTAACTTTAACTATAACTGTAAAAAAACTAGGAGATAAATGGTAATAATTTAAAACTGTCACCTTAAAAATATTGACCCCTGAATGTTCAATTCAAGGCTGTTACATAATAGCAAAATGATGAAGATGTGTGATGGTGGATATGTTTTTCTGACATGCAGTGCCACATATCTGTTTTGACAAATTACAATCTGATCATGAATTAAAAAGGGAAAACGCACAACTTAAAAAAAATAACTCCTTACTTAATTAGGTTCCGTTGAATTCTGGCTAAATTCACTTACACCCACAGATGATTTTTCTTCAGTCAATTACGTTTGATGTCAACTACAGTATAATGAACAATTAAAATTAATAACATAATATCATCCTTTCACAACTAACTGTCCTAACAAGATGGGGGATTATTTTGAAAGGTGAACTTAATCCTCTGACTTCTTTTCCATGAATCTTGTATTTGAAATTAGCCCTGTGCATGTCAGAAAAGAGTATATGTAGAGATTTTGGTGTGCTTTTGTATACAATGTGCACATTTTTGGAGAAAAATGGCTAAAGTTGGCTCTAGAATCAATTGAAACATGATTATGTTTCTCCAGCAAAATTATTTCATGAAGAATGTGGCTTACCTCATGCTAAATTAATAATCACAATTAGTTACTTATAAAAAAAAAAAGTTGTGAATCATCCGATCATCCATTCTCCCAATCATTTCTGAAATTCGTTATTACCAACATCCCTTTTGGCATTGAAAAAAAATTCCACCCTTTGAAGTTTTGCTCCTTTTGTGCTTGTTCTGCTGTATATTTTATTGTAATTTTTTGTGATAGACCAAAATAAAGTTGGAAATCAGAAGGAAACATCAATGTCTTACCACATGTCTATTCAAACAAAAATCAGAAAAGCATAGCGGTCTTTGAAAAACCACGCTTCCCTGCTGTTACAACTTCAGTATTTTGGTCTATGTTTCCATCAGCTTTGCAGATCTAGGTACTGAAACTTTTTTTGTTTTGTTGCAAAATTCTTTAACTTGCACTATGATGAATTTTTACATCAGTACATAGATTTTAAAATTCATATGAGCGTGGATAAACACATGAATTTGTTTTGACCTAAAAAAATTTATAGTAGCTGTGGCTTTATGCTAAGCAACCTCTTCCTGCTAGAAGGTGATCTTCACACCTAATCTTAAGTATTTTGCTGCTTCTAAAAGATTTTCTTCAGAATTGCCCTGAACATAGCCCCATCTTCTTGTCAACTTAGGGCAGCTTTGCTATTCCAAAAGAGAAGCATCTCTACAGCATAAGCCTGCAACCGCCATATTTTACTTTGGGGACGGTATAGTCTCAGTGATGTGCCGAATGTTTTTTGTACCATTACCCGAGATTTGCAAGTAGGCCAAAATGTTACATCATTTTAACAGTTAGTTTCATACAGCTACTATTCTAAAAATAGAAGATTTGAGGAGTTCTTGACTAATAACCAATGGATCCAACACCACTTACATGGACTTCTCAACCATAGCTGTATATCTGTGTATAATTTGTATGTATGTAAATCCATGTTTTATAATCAAAATCTATATCTGTATACATTTAAATAGATATTTATATCCTGTATAGCACTTCTAGGTAGATGCAAACTACATTTTGTTGCTTGTACTTGTGACAGAGCAATTACAATAGAGTTGAATTCTATAATTGTAATGTCAAAAGCTTTGGATCTCTATATTTATTAGGAAATAACCATGGAATTCACTGAATAATGCGGTCCTTACACTGCCTGTCAGCTTATGCCAAAGGCCATATCCTGTTAGATGTGCAGAGGTGCCATATCCTTTTTTTTTGTGTTACAACGCTTTCAATCTTCTCCATATTTCTTTTGTCTGACCAGTCCTTGTG
>JAVLVB010000003.1:118328-153822 GCA_032876305.1 Orestias chungarensis
CTTCTGCTCCAGGTGGGTGAGGGCAGTGTGGACCACGGAGGAAATGGCGTCCTCTGTGGATCGATTTTTCCTATATGCATACTGATGTGGATCCACAGTGACATTGATGGTGGCTTTGATGTGGGTCTGAACCAGTCTCTCGAGGCACTTTGTGACTATCGGTGTGAGTGCTACTGGCCGATAGTCATTCAGACCTGTCACTGCGGAGCTCTTGGGGACCGGGATGATGGTGGCGGTCTTCATGCAGGTGGGGACAGCTGCCTGGATGAGGGAGGTGTTGAAGATGTCCGCCAGCACGTCTGAGAGCTGGTCCGCGCACTCTCTCAGCACCCGTCCGGGGATGTTGTCTGGGACAGCAGCTTTCCGGGGGTTGATCCTCCTTAGCGTCCTCCTTACTTCTGCTGGAGTCACACTGATGGGTCGTGATTCTGGTGCATGGGAGGGCGATTCTCAACTTTTTCCCTGAAGTTTTCTATGTTATTTGACAAAATATGGTTACTTACTACAAAAGGTGAGGCTTTCATGTGTTCTTGTTGAGGAGTGGACATAAAGTAGGAAAAATATAAAAAAGCAAAAGTATAAAACAAGTCCACTTTTTTCCATATTAAATCACTGACTGACAAAAACATTCTAGCTTCTCTATTTTCTTTTTATTAATACCCCATTGAAGGATCCTTTGGCATTGGACAAATCATCTAATTATTAGTTTGACTTCACTGTCATAAATGTGAGGAGGATCTAGTTGTACTTGGGTTACACTCAAGCTACTATAAATTGTTTCCATTTCTGGATTATGGTCCGAAAGGGACTCAGTGGAACAGGAAATATGTTTGTAATCAAAACCACAAGTGTGTTTTGCAACAATATGGTTGTAAAGGGCTCGGGAGAGTGTTCATTTGACCAATTATGGTGATGAGAAAACCTTTTTAGGCCAAAAATTCTGGATTAAAAAAGCTAATGTTATCTTCCACTATTAAGAGATAGTAGTAGCTTGTATACAGGCAGATCCAAGGTTATTTGCTAAGTTTTCTATACCCTTATGCCTGTTTATTTAAAAACTGTTCTATAAAGTGTCAAATCCTTGTGTCATTCCACATCCTTGTGTCATTCCACATTTTTTCCACACTATTGTGAAGATCATATAAATGTATGTATATATCCACATACCTATTTGGACAAAGTGGTTACATGTATAAAAGCTACACTAAATGACGTTAAATGATGTCTTCTGGATTTTAATAAATTTTTTTTGTGAAAAACATACTTGTTTTGCACATATATAAAAGTATGAGGCTGAGATATTGCTTCAAGCTGAATACTGAGATAAAAAAAAAAAAAAAGATTTAATGAAATTAATATTAATACTTAATATTAATTCAGAAAGATTTAAGATCAGGAACAGCTGCAAAGAACAGTTTTCTTCCTATTTTCTTCGTCATTATGGCTAAACAGGCTTTGCGAGTGGGAGTATCAGAAAAAGTGAGCATGTTGATGTTAATTTTTTAATACACAAAAGCAGTTACCAGTGTTCTCGATTTGTCCCTATGCCATGGTTGACAGGCAGGATGAAAGGCCACTGTGCTCTGCCTGACAAAAAACACTGGTTGAGTCAAAGGGTTCCAGTAGTACACCATCTGTCTGGCTCTCTAATTTGGCTGTCGCTGTCTCAGAAAAGAAACCCATCATCCCTTAAAAAAACAGCTAGGAACCCACATAGGCAATAAAAACTGTAACAAGTAAACATGCTGCAACACAGACAGAACTGTGACAGCCAAAATGACCTCTACATGCCTATACGACAGAGTTAACTAAATATTTATCCATACTACAAAAATAGTAGAGAACAAAATGGAAAGAATGGAAAATTTAAAAAATAATGAAAACTAGAAGTGATTAAACTGTGTCTCTGTCTAAACATTCATCACCTGCTTCCTGTATTCGTTTCAGTTTGTTTGTTTTTTGCAATATATTAGCATTTGTTTATGCCAACATAACACTTATATTACAGAGAACACAATCGCAGTCTTAAAACCCAAACAGCATTTATGAACATCATATTCTTAAAGTATCAGAGGTGAGCAGTAGCAAAAATGTTCGGTTTACATTAGCAGAAAATATGGTTCCTTATTTGTATGTCATACATTTTTTTAAAGAATTAAGGTCTTACAAAGTAAAGCAAAGTCCATAATTTCGCTTTAATACATTAACAAGTATGCTTCAATTTCTAAACATTGTAAACATTGTATGCATTAATGAGTGTTACATGAATATATGTCCCTGAAACAGCTGGGTTTTTGGAAGTATGCATTGGTGGCATGTGTAACAACTAAGCACCTCGCTTTTAGATGCTTGCATTTCCCTTTGGAGATGTATGAGGACAAGTCTCCCACTGGTCGTTAAAGAAAATGAGCATGGGTTACTCATGTGTTAAAGTCGGGTTGTGAAAGTGTTGTGTTCCTGTGTGCCTACACACTATCACTGCCTCAATATCTTCTTTGCAGTAGCCGTTATTAAGTTTAGACTGGATGTTGCCTTGGCAACTCTGTGGCTGCAGCATTGATGGTGGGATGATTACACGTTATTAGTCAGTTCGAACCATAAAAGGGAAACATCACATGATTTGCATAAAGGACTAAAGAGCACAAGGCTAGAAAGAAAAACATTTAATGAAGAGGAAAATGGTTTAAAATAGATATTAAAACCAGGAGGTACAAATGGGTAGCTTGGTATTTTTTTTATAAATGACATCAACCATTTACCTTTAATTTGCTACTGGTAGACCTAAGTTTTCCCCTTGATTCACAATTTTTCAATTAAATTATTCTACTTCCCGATTTCAAAGTAGTGCATCAAGCCACTTTTTTCAACGTTCATCAATTTTATCATTTTGGTGATCATCTTATCAATTAGCTTGTGTCGGTGCAGTGGTTAGTGCTGTTGTCGAGCAACAGAGACATATTTTTTTCATTATGTAGTTTTTGTCATGTATGAGTGAGTTAAAGGGTAATCCATCTTCCCCACACTGTCCAAAGTCATACATACTGGAGATCGCCCATATATGGACCTCATTTTTTAATATCTGTCTAGATATCGATAGAAATTTGAAAATAAGCTCCTATGATGAACAAAATTTTTTTAAATCAATATTTTCAGTAATACACAGTATTTAAAATAAATTTAGCACCAAGCAATGTCTAAAAAAGGAGCTGCCCATGGTGTTATGAATGTGGTTAACAAAAAGACTGTTGGGAGGTTATAAAATCATGTTTGTTCCCCACTGTTGAGGTATTGGGAAAAGTCTCCCCTTCTCAGATGCAGGAAGAGGCTTCAGCAAAAAGAAACTACAAGAAAACAAAGTACATTTTAAAAGCTGGTTATCTCAGCAGCTGGCAAACAGATTGTTGAGTCACTGGTATCGATCAGCTTTGCTTTCAACACCTCAATATATTTGGGCTATTTTCTGTGAAAGGACTGTAAAAATCTTACAGATAGCTCTTTAAATGCACCATAGCTCCAGAAATTGTGTTGATTCTGCATTCTTCCCCAAGCTCATCTGTAACTCGCCATAAACAAAGGTGAGCTTCTTTTTACTAAAGGTTTTATAGCAACTGTAGCAAGGTGTATTTAGGATTAAGCAGAAGGACAAAATTAACTGAACTGTTTCTGCAAAAGGTATCAAGGCATATGGTGTCATATAAAGAACAGAGAATGATCCGTTCAACCCTTATACAAATAATTTTTCCCAGTTATCTTGTCAGCAAAAAAAGTGTATTAGGGAAAATGAAAAGTTAAAAATAGGACATAGCCGGAGAGAACAAGAGAGTAAAAGAGACCTGATTAAATTAAAAAACAGAAGAAAATTTAAGTAAGAAATTTCTGCAGTGTTTTAAGGTTGAATGGATGGCTCTCAACAACTACCAAGCTGTGGTAAGTAAGAGATTAGGGCAGACTGGATAGAGGAAGTAGGTGGTTAGTGTAAAGAAAAAAAGACAATGGTTATGATGAGTGTCCAGAGGAATAATGTGAAATAAAATTAGCAGAGGATTAAAAAATGGAAGGAGAGACAGAGGTGTTATGTTAAAATGGGTTTCTCGTACTGAGACGGCCGCTGACTGTCAGCTACTTAAATGAGAACAACACTGGGTTGACAGCTCAGTTACTCGCTCAACAAAAAGCTGGCAGCATCAGCATTCTCAGGCTGCATCACTCAAGTGAGTCCTTCAGGAAAACATGATGAAGAAAATAATGTACCTATAATAAAGTATAAAAAGTTTTGCGGCTTCTGATGAGAGCTGGGTCACATAAGTTTATGAGCACCGAAATGTATGGAGAAATACAAGCTTCTTAAGGTTTTTTTTCAAGGTAAAAGCATGCCTGTCAGCATTTCAATTACCCTGTATAGGTTAGAGTGACATACCGATTATTAGTGAGGTCAGGCTTTACCTTGAAAGCTTTGGATAGGAACTTTGTAGGGAAACAACTCTGAAATACGGTTAAATACTTATACCGCCTTGGGATAGAGGTCATTTTCGACAGACTTCACTTTTTCAGGAAACGGTAAGGTAAATTATTACTGATATAATAAAGTGTAGAGATTTTTCAGTAATACAAAAGCAACACTATTCCAGCAATCTCAAAGAATACTTTTTATTTGTACTTTTGATGTAAACCAAAATGAAACAGAAAACTGTTTGATTAAAGCATGTTTGATGAAAACTATTATTGTTTTAGCTTTTTTCTATACACATTACAGTAAACATGACTAAACTGTCTCATATATTTAAAAACAATTCAAACCTATCAAGCACATACAAAACTGGTAAAGATGAGAAGCTTGTGTCGTGTTTTTATAAGCCACTAAGGACGTGGTCACGGTATCATCAGCCTGATGTTGAATGTTTGTTTATTTTAATTTGAGACCATTTAGCATTATTCAAATTCTTACAAGCAAGTCAAGGATGAGACAATTATTTACACTTCAGTATTTTTGTATTGTTATCCATTATCCATTTAATACACAAAACACTAAATTAAAAACAATACAATTTGGTCAACTGTTAAGTTAACACCCCTTTTGGCAGTTAGGGCCAAGTCAGTAAGGCCTAGAAATTCTGTGGACCAAACAACAGGAGTATTAAATAAACTTTGTTTGTATATTTAAAAAAATGTAATTTTTTATTTATTTTATTTAATTTCATCTTATATAATGCATTTGATACATTTCCTCTCATCTACACTCTATTGTTGTTAGTCTACTGTCAAGTTCACGTCAGTAATTAAAAGGTCTACTATCCCAATCAGAATCGTCAAAATCTATCAACACCCAGTTATCTGGCTCATTGATTGGTTGGGACTTCATGAGTCCAGAAGAAGGCCAAGCTGTGTGTCTTAGTTTCAGAGTGAAGGGTGACTTGACCAATCATTGTTTGATTTTGAGTGGGCAGGAAAGAAAAACAAAGATCGTAGGCCTTCTGTAAGTCTTAAATTCAATCTCAGATGTAGAGTGGTAAGAGACCGTGTGAGGGAGTTAGAGAGCGAAATGGCGGAACCCAGAGTGATGTTGTGGCTAGCTTAATAGCTCGGCGGATGGACCTCGTTTTCATGTAATAAGGTAGGCCCATGATATAAGCCATCTTGATTATTATTCACACAGGATTAATATTACACTGGTAAATTCAGTATTTTTTAAGTTGCAGAGGTTTTCTGTGTAAAAATGCGAGCACAAATAGTTTAATTAAATAGGTCCGCTGATCTCTTATAAATCCTCATATCAGTAGATTTCGGTTGGATTTTTGTGCCTCGAGTTTCATATGCGTAATGGTTCTTGGCGTACTGTTGTGGAGAATTTTGTAAATGTTATTGCATATTGTTGAGATTATTATTATTGGTGTGTTAGAAATAAATTTTCTTTAACACTAACCGTAACTTTCATCTTTTTCCGTAAACAGATTATGTTTGCCGCCAGACTGCATCTTAATAACTCTTGCTGAGGCTTTCCAAAGAACACTGATGTTTCTATATCAAGGAAAGACTGATCCTTAACTGCTTGAGGTAAACCACTGTTGGGTTTTCCTAAATTAAAATTTTTGACATTAATGCAGGTAATTTTTCCATCACATACCAACGTAGCTCTATAGTTGAAATTAAGCAAATGTCCACATTTCAGGTCCTTTATGATATTTTCTTATTTTACGATTTGGTCCTAATATCAGTCCAGATTTTATGAATTCTTCTGAAAGTTTTTTTTTTTTCAACTTTCTCCTGTAATTAAATCAAGACAGCCTTTTTTTTAAAAAGCCAAAATCATCTTAGGTTTTCATGTCCCAAAATGCTCTCCGGGCACATTTGAACCCATGAACAATAAATTGTTAGAATAGTGGCTTACATTTGTGAGCCCATTGCTTGCAAAAATTAACAGGCAAATTAAGCCAAACAGAACTAATTTCAAGTCAAATTTTGCCTATCAGGATGTAAGCCGTGCAGCAAACTATGATGAAAGGTACACGATGTGATCATAAGACTGTGGCGAGGCTTTAGATGGTGACAAGAATAAATAGATGAATTACAGCAGTCAGAGATCACTCTGTCATTACTTCTGCTAAACACTGCTCTTGTAATTTTTTTTTGCACTGCTTGACCTATTGCACCTATGATTGTTCAGTACTTGCTGTGCACAGCTACTAATTTAGAACTCCAGTAAAAAAAAAAAAAAAAGATAAATGTTTAAACCTTGAATGTCAGGTCATTTTCTAAAGCTCTTGACCTTCCAGTTAACAATGGGACTAAAGGAAAGAAGAAGAAAGGTTATTTACCCAGGGGTCTTTGGTCCCATGTGTAAAGTTTGTAAAGCTTAATTATTCCAATTAGCACTTCAGGGTTCAATGTCATACATTATGTCAGTAAAATTTTCAATTAAGCATCATTAAGCCACAGCGTGTGGGTGAACTTGAATACATTATAAGAACATTGCACAGAGTTTGGACACTCCCACTGACTTCCATAGAAAGAAGCAAGGAGCTGCTAATAGCTCCAAACACCAGTAGTTCCAGCATTGGATGTAGTGCAATGACACTTTTCAGAAGTGTTTTCTACGGTAAGTTGATAAAAGTACAACTTTTTTTTTGGTGTTGTGAAGCGCTAGCTGACTGTTCCGTATCTCAGTAACATGTTATATTTTCAGTTTTTTGTTAATTGAGCATTTTAACTTGCTAACTTAACTTGTTAGTTGTGTTTTAGCTGCTCATTACAAGCTTGGCGGGTTTAAACGGGTCCGTATGATTCAGTGTTTTAAAATTTCCATCACAACTTACATTCTGAATTTAAATAAATTTCAAAAATTTTTCGGCCAGTAACGCCCACATGGGCTTCTACCAGCAGCTGCGCCGGCTGGTCTGCGTGGATGTGTTCAGCGGGACCAGGCGGCAGCGTGGCGCACCTTCTGCGCCGTTACCTGTTCTACCTGGCCCTTGAGAACTCGCAGCACACGGAATACATCACGGAGAAGCTGTGGAACGACGTTTTGGCCGGGGAGTGTGTGTGTGGATGCATATATATGTAAATAGTTCTAGTATACAAATAGTATAGTATTCGTAGTAAATAGTAAAAGTGGTTCTTTATTTTGAAGCCTTTTTTGCATTTTACATATTTTATTTTTCCATTCTAAAGATTTTACAATAAATTGTTTGGTAATTTATTTTTGCACAATTGAGTTATTGTGTCATGTAATCTGATTTCAACAAGAAACGGTTTCAATTAATAACAATAAATAACAGTTCTTAGACTAAAAGCACAATCAACTAAGTTTGCATGAAAGCAAAAATTATAATAATTATGTCTTCAACAAAAGTTAAGCATTCATCCCAGGTCTTCAATCAAAACATATACAGTCACAATTTTTCCCTTTTTATAAAAAGTATTTTGACTTCTGTTAAGGTTTTTGTACGTTATGAAACACTGTGGCCATATTCTCATGTTAGGTAAGTAAACTTGTGGGGGAAAGTGAAAAAAGTTGTTTCTGCACCAGAAGCCGTTAAAACTGACTTATGGGGCTGAGATGTTTGGACCTATTCGGAGCTACATGAACCACGTGACCACCTATCGGCAAGTTCAAAGAGTTAAAAAACACTCTTCCCCCCCACCTTTTAAATCAAAATTTCGTCCATGGCTTGAACAATTTGATTGTTCATACATTCAAGAACCAACAAATAATGATAACAACATAACACTATCATGTTATTCTCATGGAGTCAAATGGTACTTGAAGATTTGCTACCAAAGGTAAATAACCCTCCAGTCTTCTACCATATTTACTAAAACTAAAATCTTCAGCTAAAATAGATACACCCAGCTTTTTGTGGACTTGACATAAAAACATTGCAACACTGCTGAGACATTTATCATTTTGGAATATTATTGAAGACAAATTCATTTATTTTTGTAACTCAAAATTAAAAATGACAAAACTTACAATTTTTCTAACTACAGTTAAAATGAAAAGTATGTTTAGCACCTATTTAAATGTTGTTATTTTTAATAGGTACTTTTAAACTGACAACAAAGTCTGAATCAAAAAAAAAATATTCTAATCTGCTGAAGTTGACTGTAGAGCACAAGCAAAGTATTATACAGTATTTAATCACCTGATTAAGATGATTAAAGGATGACTTTAGTCACAAATGTAAGGTTGATAATCAAGAATGCAAATTCAAAACCAAAAAATCTGAATGGTGAAGCTATGGCTAAAATATTAGGCTTATTGGGCTCTCTAAATTGTCCTTAGGTGTGAGTTTGTGTATGAGTGGTTGTTTGTCCTGTATGTCTTTTTGTTGCTCTGAAATTAACTCTTGACCTGTCCAGGGTGTACCCCAGCCTCTCGTCCGTTGTAAGCTGACCCACCTGAACCCAATAGGGACAAGGGGTGTAGAGAAAATGGATGGATGGATGTAACATTGTAACATATAACATCTATTTACTATATACATGCTCTCTATTGGTAAAATCATCAGACACCATGGTGTTAATTTCCACTGTTATGCTGATGATACACAACTGTATTTATATATAAATACTGATGAATCCGGTCAGTTTGGTAGATTACAGGCATGTCTAGATAACATAAAAATGTGGATGAATTTAAACTTTCTGCTCTTGAACTCTGAAAAGACAGAAGTTGTTATCTTTTGACCAGAACCTCTAAAAATGAAATTGCTTAGTCAGCCACTTGACCTGGATATGATCAGGTTGGCATCTGGTGACAATGTAAAGAACCTTGGTGTTATTTTTGATCAGGAAATGTATTTCAAGTCCCATATAAAACAGGTCTTTAAGATTTCCTTCTTTCACTTTAGGAATATAGCAAAAATTAGAAATATTCTCTCTAGGACAGATGCTGAAAAGCTAGTCCATGCATTTGTTACTTCAAGGCTGGACTATTGTAACTCTTTATTAGCAGGAAGTTCACAAAATGCAATTAAAAGTTTACAGTTGGTCCAAAATGCTGAAGCAAGATTTCTGATTAAACTTAAAAAGAGAGATCATATCGCCCCAATTTAAGCTTCCCTTCATTGGCTCCCTGTCAAACTTAGAATAGATTTTAAGATTCTTCTTTTGACATATAAAGCACTCACTAATAAAGCTCCATAGTATATCAGAGATCTGATTACTCCTTATGTCCCTAACAGAGCACTTCGCTCTCAGACTGCTGGTCTACTGGTGGTTCCTAGAATCTCTAAAAGCACAATGGGAGGCAGATCTTTTAGTTATCAGGCTCCTCTCCTGTGGAACCAACTTCCAGCTTTAGTCCGTGAGGCAGAAACCCTGTCTAGTTTCAAATCTAGGCTTAAAATCTTCCTGTTTCGTAAAGTTTATAGTTAGGAGGAGGTAGAGAAGACAGCCTAATCCGGTTGGGGAGGAACTCAGTCTTGACAGACGGTTCTCCTTTGCTCTACCTTCTTCATGTCTCACTCTATAGGGTAATTTATTTAAGTTTTTCTATAGATATGCTGCTATAGGCTTAGACTGCTGGAGGACAATCTGACCACTTCTCTCTCTGCTACTTTCTTCCTTTGTCCAATCTACTTAGTTACCATTATTTCAACCTTGTTAACCTTTTGTTTTCTCTTATTGTTCTTCTCTCCATAGTAACCACACATGGGCTGGCGTTCTGTTAGCTTACACAGCTTCTTGGAGGAGAACTTGGGCTGAGATGCTTCCAGTGACACTCTACAACTGCTGCTATAAACTTTATTATTTCAGTAACCTGTGTTTCTAATTTAGTTTTCTGTCTTTTCAAATCCCCAGTCGGTCATGGCAGATGGCTGCTTGTACTGAGCCTAGTTCTGCTGGAGGTTTCTTCCTGTTAAAGAGGAGTTTTTCCTCTCCACTGTTGCTAAATGCATGCTCAGTATGAGGGATTGCTGTAAAGTCAACGACAACACAAGCCATTGTTTTGGTCTGCTGATTCCAGAGGAGTGAATGCTGCAAGTCAATGACTCGATGCAATCTGCTGGGGTTCCTTAGATTGGAAACTTGTTCAAATTGATTTGTTATGATGTATCTTTGATTTTAATTGATTTTCTGTGAAGTGCCTGGAGATGTCACCTGTAAATTGGCGCTATATAAATAAACTGATTCTTGATTCTATTATGTATGCACAACACAGAGACGTCTTTATCACCCTCGCAAAAAGGAAAAATTCAATCTCATTAAATAACTAGGCTTTTATGTAATTAAATAACTATGACTAGCTTTAAATATAAGGACCATTCATGATAGTTTACTTTTGTCGAACGTTTGGTGTTTTTGGATTTTTAAATGAATAAAAGAAAAAAAGGTAAACATCATAATAACATTGAAGTAAACATTAGAATAATGAGTCAATAAAAATATGTATTTAGTTTAATTACAAAGGCAATTCATTTAAATGTATTACCCTTTTAATTGTGCTGCGGTCTACAACGTCTGGTTATTGTTGTCTTTCCCAGAGGACACATAGAAAATCTCCACTGTCCAACAACTCATAACTATCTTACCAACCATTTAAAAAACACAACCAATAAGAGACATAGGCAAGGAAAGTGAAATAAAACCTTGACCAAAAATGTCAATACCCAAGTCAATATTTCATTGGCACTATGGTGCTACAAAATATGAAACAGCAAGTAAAGCAAAAAGTCACTCCTTGCTAAGGATCTATGCGAAAAATGTCTCATAGAAATATTCTGTTCTTTGTTACAGACCCGGGATGTCAATTATACTCTTAACACACCAGAATAGAATGTCACTATGCACTTTGCAGGAATATTCACAACACTGTGACAAAAAGCTGCAGACCATTAAGTTACACTTTGCTAGACAGACAAAGAACAGCACAGCTAGACGCTCTCACAGTCTAGGACTAACTGCTGCTCTCTTATTATAAGACAAATCTCCATTTTCACTAACCTTATTTGTTCACACAATAAATCCTAGTGCAATTATTTAGTGTTTACTTGTTCTTTATGTAAGCAAATAATATAGCATCAACAAAGTAAAAGACATAGCTCAAAAAGTTTTGTCAAACAATTTTTAAGTCTTAATTTCTTAATCCATTTACATATATGTTTTAGGCTTTAAAAAAAAGCCTAAAAAAGTTGTGTGACTTTTAAACAATTGCGTTTGAATATTTTAATAAAGAGGATTTGGTGGTTTGATCTTGAAGAAATCATGTTTGTTAATAAAATAAAACAAGTAAATCTTAAGATAAGCCATTTCTCATATCCATTACAGCAAATAAGGGTGACAACCCAATCAAAAACAACAAGTTTCTATGATTCTACTTTGGATAAGATTATCTAAGAACCAGAACTATTTTAGCTGCCGGTCTAGCAAGTTTATCCAAATTTTGATTCATGCAGTTTTTAAATAAAATGCAAACAATTCCACAGTTAGTTTGTTACACACAGACTTTGTAATTGCACAGTTAAAACATAAAAATAATCAGAAAACAAGTAATTGCTATTTTTTGTGTGAAATACTGCTGCAATATGTTTGGATTTATACTTGCATGGATACATTTTAAATACATGAACAAACAACCAACACTTTACTTCTTGAAATTTAGGGCTTAAAAAGTAGAGTCATGCAGATGCAAAGTAAAAATGATGAAGTGCATGAATGCTCTGATGCGAACAGGTGCACCATAGTGCAATACTATTCAATAAAATAATATTTCATCATTAAAATAGCTGATGAGATTTTTAACATCTGTTCAATACATAGATTAAAACACATTGACAGAGAAGTTATCAAATGTACAAATGCCTTGGTTTGTGAGAACATTTGTCTCCCAAATCTAAAATGATAAATTACCAAAAAAGACTCTTTCAAGTTAAATTTTTTTTTCTTCACATCTGTTTCTATTGCTCAAGTACCAACTGTGCCATGGAAAATTCATAGTTCCATCTTCGTACCCCCTTTAATTAACCAGAAATAAGCAAACCGCTTTATCAGTAGCTGGACACGAGCTTATACAGTAGAGACTATAGACAATTTCTGATCTTGCAATGTACCAGTTTGAAGTATTTGTGCATCTAATAGCTATTTTGCTAGCGACTAGACTATACTATGTTGGAGCTTACATAAGTTAAGAGTACATGACATGTAGGTTCACCTTTTCAGCATACCCAAGTTGCAATCCCTGCTGAAATTAAAGTCTAAGATCTCCATGTGCAAAAGCAGTTGTAACAAGCATATTATTTTGTGGTTTGACGTATGCAAGTTAGTTTTTCTCTGTCGTGTTCATTGTGGAAAGAGTGTTTATTCTATTTTAAAATCTTATTTAAATGTTAACTAAACTTTTAGAGCATAAGGAGTTACTTTTACTGCAACTGACAATTTTAGTTCCACATGACTTGTAAATATAAAAGCTTGCTAAGCTATTGAAAGCATCACAAATAAAATCTTCATGAGCTATATAGAGTTTCCTGTGTCTTCACAGAGACTCAAAGCACCTACATTTCACTTCAAAGCAAGCTTTAGTGGAAAAGTACTTTCATATTAGTGAAAGATCACTTACTGAGGCTGGTTTTAAATTCACAGTGTGAAGAGGAAATGAAATAAACACATGAATGAGCTAGGGCTGCAGAGGGAACAATAAAGCAGGTACGAATGCACTGCTTGATTTGAGGCTGAAATGAAAGCTAGTCAAAATATGTATTCAAAGGAAAGGAGATGGAAATGAATGCTTATTCTCCTTGTAGACATATTTGCATCACACCCTAGCTTTAATAACAATCCCCAAAAAAATATTTTTACTGAAAATTACATAAAACCCAAACAAGATCATGTGAAGATGCTGACATAAAACCTAAAATCAAACGTAGTATTAAAAAAAAAAAAAAAAAAATCATCATCAACTTGAAAGAACTTGTTTTTGACTAAATATTATCCCCACCTTCATAAATCTTTCAAATAGTAAAGAAAAAATCCCTTCTGAAAATCAAACTCCCTACACCATATCATGAAATGAAATTCCACAGTCTAATGCCTCTTTCACACAATCATATTTTTCCATTATTCTAATAGGAAACCAAACATGTCAGTGGCATGTGTGAATGACTTTATTGAGGCTTTTCCCATAACACTCTAAAAATGTATTCTGTCTGTTTAAATGCAACAGCTCAGATGTGTTCCCCTAAACTTTCAAACCTTTGAACCTTTTTCATCATGAATACTGCTAACTATGTGAGATTCAACACACACGCAAGGCCATCAAACAAAACTATAACAAAGATATTTTACAAATAAAATGGATCCAATTTCTAAGCTTACAATGATTTAAAATATTTAAAGTAAGTTATTAAAACCAATAACACCAATAAATAAAAATTTTATAACACGTAAAAAAAAAAGAAAAAAAAAGCAACCTTCTAATTTTGATGTGTCCACAAATTCCTAAGATTTCTAAGAAATGGGAAGAGAGCACAAGTGGACTTCCGTCTCTATTTTCAGAGAATGGAAGTTTAGATTTTTCCCTTTGAGAACACATGGAAATTCAGATTTTAGATGGAGTAAGATCGCCGTCAGAAAGGTGTATGCAAAACTCGAACTTTCGTAGTCGTATTTATATGTCAATATAGTTCTAAGCTGTTAGCGCAAAGTCTTATGATGACGTCACGGGGCGGAGTAACCGATCCGCGATCTCATCAAACACAGCCCACTCCAAATTTAAAGATGGTTAAAGACAGTGGACCGGGGGAAGTAACAACGTCAGCTGAAGCATCACAGATAAGATCAATATATATCTGTATATAAACAAGTAGTTGCTCCACGCGGAGCTGGCTGTGTTTGATGAGACCACGGATCTGTTACTCCCCCCCGTGACGTCATCGCACTCGCAGTTTTTAGATTCATACTCTCAGACTCACAAATATTTCAGCAGAATTTTGGGTACAAGAACTTTATTGACATTTACTGTACCTTGCATGCATACACCTTTTTGACAGCGATCTTACTCCATAGATTACATGCAAAAAACACTACCAAGTAAAGGCAAACAAAAAAACCCTAAATATTTTAAACCTATTCCGGAAAAATGTAAAAAAAAACAAAAAAAAAACGGGAAAAACTTGTGGCAGACATTGACCTAAAACACAAATATGAGAGAACTAAGGATGATTCTTTAAGGCCAGCTGTATTATCTCCAGGAACTTTAAACATTTTGGGTGACAATGGGCAACAAAAGCCTTAGATTGGATTTTGGCAAGCATGGAAGGAGTTTGTTGAATGTTCAGTAATCAGTACCAAACATCTCAAGGGCAGAACTACAAGAAAACACTGGCAGGTACACTTGCCAGTTATATAACTATACAGTATATACTAATGGCTATTTTTCTAGATTATGCTTGTCTTGAAGAAAAGGGATCTTTGGGACTATATACCACTGGATAACCAAGTATGAAGAAGGACTAATGCATGTGGCTGCCTGGACCAGATGGACCTGTGGGTTTGTTCACTATACAACTGTGTTTATGGAAAATTATGAAAAGAGAAATACAATGGACATCACACACATCATTGCTATTTTATAAGCGTATACTTTTCATATAAGTTACCAATATCCAACATAGCAATTTGGACATATAGGCACACTAATGGATAAATACTTACAAATATACGACTATTCCAAGCATTTGTATAAAGCAATATATTTAGAAAGATGGAAGTTTCATTTCTCTCTATATTAGGTCATTGTGGGTATCATGGCACACTTTCATTTGTGCAAATGGCAGTTGCCCAGGTCAGAGATGGACATCATAAGATAGTTTTTCCACTGCAATAACCTCAACAAGATTGCAAACACACTGTTTTTCAATCCTGTACCAATATAACTGTTGACTGTGGAATGGCAATATGGGTTAAAAGGTTTATGCATTTATCAGCGGTCATCAGTCTCATGCATCACTAAGTATACAGTCAATAAATTCGGTAGCAGTTACAGAATGAGGTTAAAAAATGCAGGGACAACTGCTTCAGCATCAATAACTCTAAAAGTAAGTTATTATATTTTACTTTTGCAAAGTTATTGTTAAGATCAGTTATCTGCCATAAAATAACCTTACAATATATAAGGCTGATTCATAACCTGTTTCGGTTTTTGCAGAGAAGGCTCTACACTGTAGGAGTTACCTGGCTGTCTTGACAGGTTGCTTTTACAAATGTTTCACTAAATCTGTAATAATGTTTTATATATCAGCTGTGTTCTGGGATCATCTCTCATCTCATCTTTCAACAAAATCATAACAATGAATACTGAAAGAATCAGTGTGGAGCAGGAACCACACTGATTCATAATCTATAACAGAAAGACTACCAGAAATTTAATGTATTGGTTTTCAGACACTAGCCCACATCTGGCAGAAATGAACTTTCCTGAAGACTTCAGATACAGATAATTTTTTTAAAATTTTGGCTTAAAAGAAGCATGAAAAGGTTGGTGTACGGATTCATCAAGCTCATGAATAGCAGCTCAATTTGTTTACAATACAGTGCAAATTAGAATGGCCCTTTGACATTAAAACAGTATGTTAAAAATAGCTTAAATATGGAATATTGACAGTCTCAATAGGGTCAATGAAAAATATTCATGGTTGCATGAAGAAAGCAGTCAACTCCCAATTACAGGGCACTGCTATAATAGTCTTTGCCCCTCCACAGCTAGACAAACAATACTCAAATAAAGGTAAAAAAAGACAATTTTGCCAAAACATCCTAGCGATGCGGTGTATCTCTCAGTAGTGGTGTTCTTGTGGGGTGGTGGAGTATTTTGTAGAACAAATGCTTTTTGGTGAACGAAAAAGTCAATACAGACAAGAATGCCCCCACACTGAAATTTGGTGTAATTCAAAGGTTGTGGAGACCATTGGATCATTCTCAAGTGAAAGTTGTTAAACTAAGTTATTCTTTAGTTTTCTTACATGAATTATAAATGTACCATTTTAATTTGTATTATTTTTTATTTCTGGCCATCAAATAATGCCAATATCTGCACGTAAGATGGAAGTATGGGGTGGATCACTGAAAAAAGCTGCCGGTTAAAAAGATTGATAAAGCAATTAGGGTTTTGTACCCAATGTGTGAAAAGGGCTAAACAATCTAACATAATTTCTTGAGAGTAAAGATCGCCTCTGGTGTGTGCTCAGCGCTGCAATCTACCCTGTGGCCCCAAAGGTGTGATTTATCTGTGTTTGTGGTGGAGATTTGTCACTGTAGTAATCGTGATTTTGCCCCTCAAGCATGACAGAGAACATGCTCTGCCATGGTCCCCACAGAAATAGAGCATATTATGGCTCTATTTTAGAACCATTCAGTCACCAGCCCTGAAGCTGATAGCGGAAAGCTTGCTTTCAGCCAGGTAATAAAACAACAACACAACTCTTGGAGAACAGGGCCAAAATCAAACAGTGGACAAGGCATCCACAGAGGTCTGTGCAGTGGGAAATGAAATCAGAATAGTATTAATATAACAATGAGCTTGTAAATAATTTAATCTGATGTTTTTTATTGGTTTTTGTGCTAAATCTGAATTTTCTGCATTCACAAATCTGATAAATATTTACACGCTGATTTGTCTTTCATGATCACATACATAAAGGCATCTCTATCTTGTAGCTTAAGTTTCAAACATGTTCCACAAGTTCCACATGGGCGGTAACATCCCCAAGATGTCCATCTGCTGTGGATTAGATCTTATGTTTCCAATTTTCACATCAATGTCTGCCAACAAGCAGACACAAAAATAATACATTTCCATGGAAAACGTTTTTTTTATCTTGCCCCTTCAGCACTTCAAAACAATTTGTCAGTAGCTGTCAGTTTAAATTAGCAAAGCAGCCCTTTATGGCACTATTTTTTTGAGTCTGGTAAATCCGCAGGCTGTCTCCATCAATCATGGAGCTGGACACACACTCACACGAAGAATCCTGAACCCACTTCAAAAATATTCAACAATGCTGAAAAATTCTTGCAAATTTGGACGTACCCACAAACAGCAACGCAAACCTGAAGTGGCGCTGCACTGTAAGTCCAGCAATGGAGCGTCATAACAAACCCCATGCATTTTTAGAAATGCATGGGGTCTTCTTGAAGATTCTTCATACATTAATGGCACATTTCTATACTAGTTATAATGCAGGGGATCTGCATCTAACATGATACTGACAGGGACCAGGGCTCCTACACATACATGAATTGGAAAATACATGGCTATAAGATAACACTTTAATACAAAAACTGAATGCGAGTTGATTTGAACACAAAACCAAGTAAATCTGTCTGCAATATAAAAGAGCCACAGAAAGAAGCAGGAATATATTTTAACTGTACTACTTATACATATATTCCAAGTTATAAAGAAACCATTTTATAAGATAATAGACTCACCTCAAACAGCTTTTTTGCTAACATAAAGACAACAGACAACATGTTCCAAAAAATTAACAGTAATAATTTGAAGTTTCTAATAGATAAACTAGTCTAAAACACATTTACTAATATTTAAGAAGACGTATGCCAGCCCAACAGAAGTGGCCTGCTGATTGAAGTAATTATTGCTCCCGACTCTGCTTGGAAAGCTTCATGTTTCCCGCAACGCCACATCAAAGTTTTTAAATTACGCATTTGGCAAATAACACTGATACTACAGAGTACGTTCAACAGATCCATCAGATCAACATCATACCCATCTCATATACCCATATTGTAGATAACACAGCCTGTCTGATGTGATACACTGAGGCTTGTTTTGCAGTTCCACAACATTTCCCTTCAGTGTTATGGATCCATCACAGCAGTCTGCACTTTCTGATTCCTATGGAGGCCATTATTGACTGCTTGATAATCCTCAACTTAATGGTTTTACTCCTTCTACAGTAAAGCGAAAATGAATAAGAGTAAATGAATGAAAATATCACATAAAACAGCACACCCTGATTGCAAAACAAAACAGCAATGGTTTAAAATTCAATACCAATGAAGATAAAATAAAACACTGTTTTGTGGTTACACTCATATATTTGAGTCTATAAACAATCAGGTTACGTGTCAACACCTAATGATATTAAAATCTAACTCTATGACCAAAAACAGCAGTTTTGTTCTCTATCAGCTATATACATTAGCAATTACAGCTACATAAGAACCAAACTCAAGATACCAAGTGCTTTTAGGTTATCCGTTCAGTCTGTGATTAAGATTTCTTGTTTATTCATTGCCATCATCTGAAAGGTGTTGACATAGAATGGAGGGCTGAAAGTGGTCCACCAAGATCACATAGCCTTTCAAAAAAAAGACTAACAGTACTGTGGAACGAACAAAATCAACTAAGACAATAATATAAACAAAAGAGAGCAGTTCAACAGCTGCTGAAAAAACAGCCTTTTTCATAAGCACTGATTGTTCTCCATCATAAATCTAATCTAAAAAATACATTATTCAGCTGAATCAGCTGTAGATATCATGTTAAGGATGATGCAATAAGACTCTGCTTATATTTGAAGCTTCACAGGGCAAGAGGATGGCAGCACACAAATCATGTAGACAGGTTTTAGTATACACAAAAGAGAACCAGAAAGATGGGTCTGTGGTTGCATTAATATTGTGAAATAATGATCTGAAAGTAGCTTATAAGATCTCTCAGGTTATGATATTTTTTTTTTTTATGAATTGCCATACACTGCAGGTTTTGATTTGTAAGCCTGAAATTATTATGTTGACCAAGTTGGTTAATTTTGAAAAGGAATCCATTGCCCATGGATTCAGTGGGAATGATTTGTGGCTTAAGTGCAGTTTGTAAGGGGGATTTACTATCCATAGACTGAAAGACTTTCTAGATTTTCTAAGTAGTCAAATGCGAAATTGAATTAAAACATTATTTATGGGGTGCATGCTTGGATTAAGGTTGGTCTTAGCTGTTTTTTGTTTTGATAAAAAGTCGAAACTGAATTACTGCTGAAATGATAATTAAATATTCACTAACTTAAACTCTTCATTAATTTAAACCAAAACATCTAATATGGCTGCCACAAGTTGAAAGCTTTATCAAAGCTGCATAGTTAACTGTTTATTTTAGTCTTGATGGTCTTTATGTTAGCAGCTCTTCAGATAGTGCTATACATCCATTATTAGTGTACTCCGTAAGTTTAAAAAACAACAACATTTGAATAGAAAAAAACTAACATTGCTGACTGCCTTGCTAATAGCAGTTAGTTTATCCCACTCGTTTTCCATATTCCAAATTGTGCATGGTTAGGTGGGGTTAGTTATTCCCAGGCCCAGTAAAACTTAATGGCTAAAGTCTTGGTGTTTCTGCTCATCTGTAAAACGGATATTCATGTTTTTTTTGCTTAAACAGCTCCTACTTTTGGTTATGGCTCATTAGCTGTTCATAGGTTTTGAAAATTTTTGTATTCAAGGGGTGGTACCAAAAACATTTGTATCATCCGCTTTCAAGTTGAACACAAAATTACCTGAGGGGTTTGAAAAGAATTGCTACAGGCACTTGGTAAAGTATGATAACAATGCCTAATAGTTCTCTTTAATTACACTGTTCTAATGTGAATTCATAAGATGTTTTAATTGGTTTATTGATTTTGCTATAACATATTCTGGTCATTAACAGCCATAATTGATTAATTATTCAGAGGGGGAAATACAATGCAATCTAATTAACTACTTCTTAATTTCTTAACACAAAACCAAAATAAATGAGAGATCAAGAAGTCTCAAAATTTGCAATGATCAGACCACAGAAGACAACTAAATCTGAAATGTTTCTCTCCAAGGAGCAAAGCCACAGGCTGCTAATATTCCTTTTTAATCCTTAATGCTGTGCTACCTTTAATCAGGGTAATAGAGATGTTACCATGACATATCTTAAAAAAGAAACAAAACAATTATACATCTGTAACAATATTCCGCTCCTCCTATTATTCTACTGTGTATTTTACTTTGAAGAATTAGGTTCAAGTACTTTTTGAACCACCCTAAGAGCCCCACAACAATAATAGAAATAAATTGCAGACATGGCTTGCCAATTAATTGCTTGTTTATTTTAATAAAAGCCAATATATACAATATTCTGAACTGCAACTCTTCATTACATATAGTGCTCCTTAGTAACTTTTGCATTCACTTATTACCTCATTTTTGGTCCTTGCACTAAAATGTGTTAAGGTCCTTTACCCCACACATACAGATATTCCTAAACACTAAAAAGACTTTGATATCTATTTCACAAATTGTAGGTTTCAATATATCGCCCCTTCATTTAGAAATTAACTTACACTTGATTGGAAATTAAACCAGCACAATAATCAATTGGTAAGTGAGAGATACTTTTGTAGCCCTTAGAGTATTTGCACCTGCTGAGATTGCAGTCTGGCAACATGGTTTTATGTTGCATTAAAGATTAATGTAAACAAACAAACAAGGAATTCCTCCAGATTTGAGGAGCATAAAACAATTGCTGAGAGGAAATTAGTGAATGACCTGTTGTGTAGCTGCTGCAAAAATTACCATGCTTCCTTGTTTCCATGAGGGAATAGGAAGATAATGAATAAATGAATAAATTTTGCTGTGTTGATCGAAGAGACAGACCCGACTTTTTATTTGCCCAACAAGATTAACAAGTGGAATCAGCTTGAAAACTTAGGAAATTTTCAATAAATTTGGGTTTGTTTATTGTCCTACATCAGCGGGGCATTCAACATTGCAAGGTCAAGCTCTTTTTCTCTCATTTGAATAAAAAGCCAACAATTCTCAAGAGCTAACAGTTGTATAAATCTATTGTTTATGTTTATGTCTGTTGTTTCTTTCATAGGGTCAAGCTGTCACATTTACTTACGTTTAGAGTGAAGTGTTAGTATTGTTCACAAGTTATAAACAGTTTTACTATTTCTCAAAAGACCGATTTACAACGTATTCTCATTCATTGCTTAGATTTTGCCGTCAGAACAAAAACTTGCATTTTATAGAGGCACATTTTATATGGGGTTTCTATTTTTTGATTACAAACTTTACAGACCCCCCAATTTTTTTAAAGAGGATTTTGAACTACAAGGTTGTAACTTCGACCCCCCCCCAAAAAAAAAAAAAAATAACAACAACAACAAGAAAAAGTATTTTCCAGGTCAGGAGAACATAAAGTAAAAGCAAGAACATAGAAATACATTATTCATGACTTATTAGTGAACTTCTGAACCTTCAGGTGGAAGGACTGGGGTGAAAGAGCACACAAAAAAATACCCAAATCGATGCACATTTTATAAATTTACTTTAAACACAAATGAAACATACGGACGTTGCTGGGATGCTGTTCGCTGTTAAGATTCTTACCTTTGGGAGAAAATGTCCCTGTAGGGGCTGCCATGCTGCATGGCAATACCATATCCACGGTCTGGTGCGTTGCTGCTTACAGTGTAGAATGAACAATCCTCATCATTATTGGCCACATACTCCAGCACTGCTGTGTCCCACACGAAGCCAAAGCGGCCATATTTCACCTTAATAAAATAAAAACAGAAAAAGGAGATATTTAATAAATAGTTGCATAATTCTGAAATACGTCTTTCTACTAAATCATAAGGGTGGGAACTTGTAGAGTATCTCCAATATTATGATAATCATGAACCAGTTATTATTATTATTATTATTATTTTTTGCAAAGCCATGGTTACATGCATTAAGCAGGGATAAATCTGCTAGCACTAATTGTTCACAATACAAAGAGACTTCCTATAGTGATTCTGTTGTTTACATAATATTGCATCCCTCTTTGTGCTGTGGACTAGTGCATTAAAAACCAAACCGATTTTATTCTCTCATATTATATTTGCTTTAGATATTTGATATAAACAACTATTTTATAGCATTCTCATCACAATAAAAAGCTAGACATTTGGGAGACTTTACTCATTTCATGTAGGGAACACATTCCTTCTGTAGGTGTGTTTGATCCGACTGCGGGTATTTTCAAAGTGTGAGATTTGTTTGGAGAAATCCATGACAGACTTAAAATGGAATTCATGGCTTAGTTCAGATGAGGTGCTTGTTGTTAACAGATCCTGCAGTTAACATTCATTAGAGCTTTATCTTTTCTTAGAAAAACAAAATGAAAGAAGTGGTTGTGATATTCTCATAAAAACACCTTTTGATCCTTCAAACAGTGATAAATTCAGCAGCCAGACACTGAGAGATACACTCAGACCCACAGATACACACACTTTTTTCATAATACACTGTTTTGGACTTGGTGTGTCATTAACTTTAATGGTGCTTTGTAAAATTTTCTAACCCATCTGTGTATTAGCACATGTGTGCCTCAGTAAACTCATATGTGATGACTAATGTCTGAGGGCTGACAAGGCCTGCTAATTGGATAATTTACAAACTTTATTCTGGTGTAGTGAATGTGTGTGTGTGTGTGTGTCTGTGTGTGTGTGTGTGTGTGTGCGCGCGTGTATTTGTGAATATTTGTGTGTACACATCATCGTTCTGAATCCTGATCTCCTGGTCACCTGCAGTTGGATTGAAGTACATTTCTGTTTCCAATGGCTGTGTGAAGGAGGAATAGCGATGAGGTAATGATTTTAAAAGTGGCGAAATAATGTCGTATGATGATGTTGAAAATTAGAAACGGGTGAATTGACGTATGCCGTAAAGCAGTCAGCACATTTGTAGCTGTTTTGTTGGGCAGGGGTCCTGTCATCTTGCTCAAAGTTGCTTGATGCTGTTATAGGGATACAGACTCCCTCAGGCCCTAACAGAGGTGTCATTCAATGAGCTGTAAGTCAACGTATAATCACAAAAGTTATAAAAATAAAGTTACTTATTGTTGCATTAAGATTATAAAACAAAATATGAACTAAAAAAATATTATCTGACGTGATATGTTTGTGTTGGAGGTTTTGTTATTTCCAATAACTCTTTAATCAAAAATGTTTGGGCTGTTTTTTGATTATAATTTCCATTTCAATATTTCTTTCATTCCACAATATCAGAACCTACTGAATTTTAATAAACAAAAAAACAGGGTGCCTTACTTTAGTTCTTTTTCGTATTAAAATTTAACATACAACCCAGTTAAAGATTCAGCTGCTAGAATTTTAATAACCCCTAAATTAATCCATTACTGATTCATAGGAAATAGTCAGCAGGCAACCATACAATGAGAACAACTGCAAAGAGGTATAGAGGTTGACTGCATAGCCTCAAAGAAGGGAGGTTTCAACACTGAATCTCATTAAGCCCAATTTTTAGTGCTTTAGTTTGAAAAACGTATTTAGGTTGTATTTTCCCCATATGAGGAAATAATTTGTTGAATCTTATATTAAATGTTGCTCCCAGATTGGTATATCAAATTCTGACTTAAAAACGTCATCCTTCTTCCAACTGGTACCATGAAGTGGCTTTCATATGGTTCTTAAATATTCCTGTAATTTGAAATGTTCATAACATTATTGTTTCATATTCGTACCAATTTTAAATCTTCGATAACTCTAAAGGAGTTTTGACTCGACAGATAGATTGGTACAAAATTTCTTGTCAATCCTGTGAATAATTTAGGTCTCAAAAAAAGCTTAGAGCAACATGAAAATGAGCATATTTCTAAAAATTGTATTTATCCCAGTAAAGAGAGCTTGCCAAGTTTATTCCTGTTAAAGGAACCTTTTCTCTACGCTGTCACTATATGCATGTTTCAGTATGAGGGATTGCTATAAAGTCAAGGACACAATGGAAGTTATTGTGTACTTTCTCAACATGTTGGTCCAAGAGGATTGAATGGATCAGATCAATGACTCAATACAATCTGATGGATTTCCTAAGACTAGAAACATTTTGGAAAGATTTTAATAATGAACCAAATCTGACACATTGTTGTATAATTAGGATCACTTTGAATGTATGTACAATTGGACTGAAATGATTTTTACTGTGGAGTAGCTTGGGATGACCTGTGTTGTAAATTGGCACTGTGAAAATAAATTGACTTTACTCATTGACAAAAACTGGTTTACGCAGACACAAGTCATGTTAATCGCTTCTAGGAATGTTATTCAGTGATGTGAACTCATATGAGATAAACGCCCACCAAAGAACCATGTTCCCCATTTTTAAGCTAGTGGGTTGCTGTTCACTTGAACAATCAAAGAGAGAAATAGAGAGAGAGGGGAAAGAAACATTGTTAGTAAGAAAAAGGAAATCGGACAGCTTGTGAAAGAACAATTTGTTTGCTGTCTGGAATATTTATTGTCAGAATTTTGTTGTTGATAAAAGCAATAAAAAAAACTCATGTTATAGGTGATAGCTAGAAAGGTTGGCAAAAGGTTTAAACCTTTCCTTAATTTCCAGATCAATAAAAACACTATTTTTGTGCACACTATTTTTTAACAGTATTTTGCACTGAATTACTGAATCACAGAACTACAAATCTGAAAATTACAGAGGAGCCTATGTTTCTCTCTGAAGAATTCAATGCTGTTAGATAGTTATTAAAAATCAGAAGGTACTGGTACAAGGCATGAATATTTCTTATAGCACTGAATCCTTCTTCTTAGTCACGCTATTGTTGCTAAGGTTGATATAAATTAGGATTTACTTTATTTATTGTTAGAGAAAGAGCACACAGTCTTGCACTACAAGGTTTGCGTGTGATCAGCACAGCTTAGGCTGGTTCATACAGATTTTAAGAAACCTTAAGCTGGCCGCTAATCAATCAGGAACCAATCGACAAAGGACAAGCACACAGACATTCTGAGGTTTTCTGAGCATAGTGCTGAAACCTTTTTTTAAACTTATTTACTCTATATAACTTACCATTTTATCCAGTTAACTGGATGTTCCGGTAAACACCTTGCTGAGAATATAACTATTTATCAGTAGACAGCAAACATAAATAAGAATAGGTTATAAAAAAAAGAACACGTAATGAATTAACCGAAATAATGAGTGAGTTTACAGAAATTAAAGCTAAAATCATCAGTTTGTGAAAATCAAGGTAAATGTATTTCAGTTAGTGCATTTAGTTACTGAAATTAATAAACTATTCAACAACATTATTACTTACTGATCGGGACTGTACATCTTAGATATTGCATCATTGTCGTGTCAGATGTCTCCTCGCAGCCACACTAACTGCAAAATTCAGTCTGTTTTTCTTGCATCACCCCTCTTTGACGTGATTTTTTAGATATATGAGACGGGCTTGGTTAGTAAAAAGGCAAGCATGAAATCTACCACTATACGTGTCATGCAATACCTACCATAGATCCAAGGCTTTGCTATATATATATATATATATATATATATATATATACAAGAGATGTTTTAAGACACTTTTGGCTGTTAACTGATGCACCTGCTTGGTTTTATTGTTGCACTTGAGTAAAAGAAGAAACTATTGACTTTTCAATAGGTTCGCCTTTTTCCTGGTGTCACAATTGCACGATGTAAAATGGTACCAATAGCAGATAAGGTGATTTAGAGAGTGCGACAACAAGAGAGAGGTTAATAACATTGAAATATTTGACAAAAAGCGTTTAACTCAGGGTTCCCCCCTTTAATAAATTTTGGTGAGTGTCATTAGGCCAGCTAGTTATGGCTCTGTGCTTCAATGCTGTTTCTGTACTTGGTTCGCTCATGTTCTGAGGGCATCACAATGAGCAACTTGCTCCCGGGCCAAATTTTTCCAGTTTTTTGCTAAGGCTGGCTTCAGGTAGATACATGAACATCTGAATAAAGATCAGATTAGGTGCAGGGAAATCAATCAAAGCAAAAGGCAGAGAGAGAAAGAGAGAGAGACAGGGCCTAACCCTCTGTGCATCGTGCTGCATCAATATACCTTAGGAAAGTTATTTTAAGACAGGTTCTCATGTTGGAGAAGAAAACTATGTTTAAGTAAGTTTGTCTTTGCTTCCTTTCCAAATTATACAATAGATTAAATACAGAAAAAAACTATAATCACTATCTAGGTTTCATAGGTATCATAGGTTAACTAAATAATGTTGTCACACTAACTTTTGTTTACTGCTTGTTGAACTTAAGGAGATTTTCATTTACTTGTTCAGGAAGAAGCTCTGCAATATGTTAACAATGCCTTTATATTTACCAAGAAACTCAACGTGCAGTCTAAGAATATAGAAGGCAAGTCCTCATGAGGCGTCAGTTCCTCTGGAGGAGTTTAGTCCAGCTGTTTGCTCTAGTGGCTCTAGCAGTCTCGGTCCCCAGAGACACAAAATGACAACTTCTTCTCTCCCTTTCTTCTCTTTGTTTTCTCTGTTGTTTAATTACCATCGGCTGTCATCAGTTGTCTTTGTCTCTTCAGGAGGGAGGACTCGGGAAAAACAAAGGAATTAATCGCCTATTGCCACGCTCTATGCAAATCTCTATCAAGGCTCGGCGAAGTCAATAAGAGATGCGATAGTAAAAGGATAGCCGTAATTTGAGACAGATGTTGGAGAGATGGATCATCAGAGACGGATCAGTGAGCCAAAACTAAGATGCCATCCTTAATAGGATCTGGCTGAACACAAAAATTATTTCTTTCTATTTTCGTTCTTTTCATCTTTGCTGTTTACTTTTCATAACAGACTCGGATGTTTGATTTAATTGCTGTTGTGAGGTATCTTTGGCTTTTTTGTACCACCTTGTCCATCTGTTTCTTAGTTGCCATCCTTTCACAAGCAGATAATGTGCATAAGTGGCTGCTGACCAAAAAGGTTGATACGTATCCTTTATATTTGGAGCCCAAATGTAGAAAATATACAACACAATTGAGTAGTAGGTTATCTTTGTGCTCAAAGCATTACACAACAGTGAAATAAAAAAAAGAGAAATACTGTGTATACAAAATTTACTTTTAAGTTGACCCTTTTTTTGTAAAACTTAATTTCAATTTCATACATTTTGATTTTGTAAACTTTTAACACCATTCCAAGCTTTTCAGCATAAGGCTATGTATAGAAAAAAGTTCCTGGCAGTTCTTGGGGTTTCTGTGTAACGGTGTGTGAATGTGTTCCAGTCATTTGTAGGCTTTGTCCAAGTTGAGGCTTTAGAACATTAATGGAAGTGAAAGCGTATGCTTCGGGGCTTAGTTTTCAATGAAACAAATAAAGGGATACAACACAATTTTATTTTTTTGTGTGTGTTTTCCAGGGGAGCACAACATCATTGCATCTGAAAAAGATGACTTCCAGGTGCCACTGATGACCTAACAGAAATAATGAAGTCTCCACAAGTTTTTTAGGCTCATTAAGGGACATTGTGAACTTATAAATGTTGCCCTCCGGATACAATTCCCTGTGAAAAAACCCCCAACAAAACATTTTAATAACAGTGCCTGTATGTGTTGATGTGAAAGCTATGTCGGCTTTCCTTCTGTCCTTTTTAAACTGATTAGTTTTTTCCTCTGAGATGCCTTTTAATTTGATTTAATCCTTGTTAACATTTTAAATAATGACATGTAACAAATACAGAGTTTGGGTATTAAGAAAACATGATTTGTCATTTAGATTAATCCATTAAATGAGATTAAATATTTAAAAAAAATTGTTAATTGATTAAAAATATCTGAAGTTTTGCTTTGTAAATGAATGTGTTTGATAGCAATCATACGAGCCAACCCTCTGTACCTCTTCTTCAACCAAGTCCTTTTATAAGTTGGCTGCATATGCTGTTGTCTTTTTCTTGCTATTCCATTGCCCACCATGTCATCAGTAAAGACACAAATGATGGTCGAGCCATTGGGATTCACTTTCAGAGCCATCACTTAGATGTGAAAAGTGGGAAAAACTGCTAAGCTTCAGTTTGCAGCTGTTGCATCACAGAAACAATAAATCTGTTATAACAGTGTTGCGGCATATTTTTGTAACATTTAGAGTCTCAGAACCCAAGGACATGCCAGCTCTTTTGAAAACACTGACAAAAGTTGGGGCTGTGCAGCTGAGACAGGAGGCTGTTGTGTTTGGTGATGGAGCCACATATGATGGCTGAATTCAAGGCTAGAAAAAATACCTTGATCTCTCAGTTGTTTTCATACCGGCTTCAATCTCTCAAACAGGAAAACGTCTCGCAGATACTGACATTAAAATGTTTGTGATTTACATTATATTGGCACATTCCTTTTTCCTTGGAAGTCGGAAAGGGATTGTATTTATATGTCCTTCATTGAAGGATACATTTTTCTTTATTTTGTCCCAAACACCTTTGCATACCAAAGGCTGTGATAGTCGTTCAAAACTGGATCTGTTTAAGGTAATATGTAAAAAAAACATTTTGTTTTTGTTTTAAAAAAAAAACCTTATCACAGATAGAAAATGGAAAATAAGAAATAAACAAGTCTGTTTTTAAATGTTTGTATTGTTTTATTATTACGCTTTCAATTATTTTGCTACATCGTGGGGACAATTTTTTACGAATACTATCCGTGTAGGGACAAATGCCTGGCTCCCTATAAGTACAAACAGTTTTTGCGTTAGGGGTATGACTGTGGTGTTAACTAAGTACGGGCTAGATTTAGTGTTAAACATGTACTGGAAATGGTTAGGGGTCTGAGGCATTTATTGCTTTTGCTCTAATCCATTAGACAAAAGATGCCTTGACAATGAGTCTGAAATGACAAAATATGGGAGAAATGTTTGCAAAACAAGTACACACAATACAGTAAGTTAAACACAATGCCCCTCCACCTCTTTTTAGTCCCTCTACTTTTCAATTAAAAGTTCCTTTCCTGTGAGTGTGCCCCTTTGTTTCCTTTTGGTCAGTCTGACTCGGGGGAGAGATTAAATGTTTGAACTGTGACTGACACCATGGCCCTCTCAATGAGGAAGGATCACAGACTGAATTCGAGGTAATCAAAAATTTACAGAGATTCTCACCCTGTCAGAAGCAATGAGACGAAACTTTGTGGGAGACAATTTAGTTTAGCACACACATTTCTGGTTATCCTCAAAACTTTTTTGACCACAGAGCTCTCATTTGGAAGTACACAAATAAGAAAAAATATTATTTAAACTGCCAACAAAATAAAATGTTGCTTTGTATAATTTTAGGCTTGTTCTGAAAGGGGTCTATTTGAAAAAATACTATTAATCATATTTGGTCAAGACTGTGAGAAGATGTTTCAGTTAGTTTTCAAGTAAAAACTGCAGACAATCAGAAACAGTGGTCATGGAGACTGCAAACAATATTTAGTTTCTCGTTTCTTGGAAGTTGCTGTGAGAGAGATGTGATGACCATTCCTAATTTTACAATCATTTTTGCTTTGCTGTAAATTCTTCTCCACTTACAAATCAGAATTGAACCCAGTGCACTCCACATTTATTATAGCCCATCGAAAAGATGTGTAAAATCTTCTTTTTATCTATTTATTTACTATTGTCGTGTATCTGTCCATGATTTTTGAAAAAAAACCTGAGAAATGCTTAAAAAATATTTTGATTAGTTTAGAAAATGGCCTTATGCCATAATTCTGATAATAAACAAATGTCAGGTGGGAGGCAAATGTTGGTCAAAATTAAACAATTTATTGTTGCTCCTTTCGATTAACATTTTTTGGCAACCCTTGTATTGCATGAAAAATTGTCATCACAGTAAGAAATTTATGTACATTGCAGCTGAGTAAAGATGCTGTAGAAGGTAAAGCTAGACTGGTTAAATCTGGACATATTTTTATGAACGCAGATTAATAAAGCTCGATTTGAGATAAATGAAAGCTTGTTCCTTTATACATTTGCAATGGACAAATATACAAACCAACCAAAATTTTGACTTAAATGTAATATATTTTAAGGTTATGAAATGAAGGCTAATCAAAGCCGCAATTTCTGCGAGAAAAAAATCAAGATAATATATGACGACTAAAGCATTTTAAATTGTTCAACTGATTAGTGTTTATGAAACTTCATTTTTCAAAGAATTACTTATAAGGTAGGTTATGAAAATAATACAAGTCAGAAGAATTATTATTATTTTTTGGATAAATAGCTCTTCAAAACGTAAAAGACAATAGCAGACCTATTTAAAGTACTGCAGTTTTGTATGAACCTTGTTAAGTCCAGAAAATTTTTTTACCCACCTAAATGAAGATGTTTCCATTCAGCAAACATTTAAAATAACTCGTACCGTGGTAAATTAAATTGAATTAGGAACCGGATTGTTTTTCAAACCCTTTACAGTCCAGATGACCAACAAGATAAAGACTATCTCGAAACATAACAATGCAGAAGTATTTCAAGTGTTAAAATCTTGCAGTAGCAACAGGAGGTTTTAATGTAAATGGTTTTTATATGTTTATGTGATTTAACTAGGAATGCCATTAAATGTGGTGGTCATAGAGTATTTAGAACCAACAAATAAGTCACATCTAGAATTAATATGACCCTGTAGACGGTTTTATTTATATAGGTCCTGGATCATTCATTGTTCACCAAAGTCCCACTCAATGTCCTATAGTTTATACACATATCTTTGTCTCTATATCACTGAATTAGGTAGTATTACAAAGCTTTAAGGATTAAGTCAGTTTAGGGCTACTGAAGCTGGATAGGAGCATAGACCTGTGAATTAGGAGAAGTTGGATTTATTATTTACATGAATATCAAAGCTAAAATATAAAAGAACAAGAATCTAACTCTGTTCATTCAAATGGGTGTTGTCTGTTGGATTTTAGAGAACATTAAAGTCTTTATCTTAGTTTTATGTATACATTTTTTTTATTCCAAACAATTTAAGCCTAGCAGGGGTTGGATATTTCAAAGGGTTCAATGTTATTTTCTACTCCCAAGATTCTGGTTTCTATAATAATCCATTATAGTTTGTTTTAAAACCATGTACTTCATTTTACTAAATAAATAATTAATGTAGGAACATAGATACACCACAGAACAGTTTAGAGGACATTGAGCCCTCTGGATTAAATCACTAAATGATGAGGATATGGTTTTACACGAGAGGCATTTTAATTATGAAATGCAGTTATTGCCAGCATCAAAATCATCATCATCATCATCTGGAACATGAACACACTTTTGAGTAATCAGTCTTTGTTAAGTTACAAAAGGGTAATTGCAGTGTAGACATCATTTGAAAAATGTTTTCGGGCTAAAATGAGAGGTACGACTTATTTGGTATGAAGGAGAAAAACATGAAACTTTCACAAATGGCAGTCCTATTTCTTATTAATTCTCTCAGGGTAATACTTTCATGGTTCCGTCTTATATCTGGCAACATCCTCTTTTTTTCTATTCGTGTATTTTCTAAATCTACAGTATACAGGTTTGGAAAAATAAAAAAAATGTAAAATCTCAGTTTCCATATTTTATTGAATTCCAAGCTGCAAATTTACATTTATGGGAAGAAAACTTAGACTTTTTAGATAGCACCCTTTATAATTAGATTCCTGCATTAGAACTAAAAAATTGGTCTGAATAAATCAATAACAATCAATATGTGATTGTATTAGATAAACACACCCTCAATTTGAAATCAAAACTATCAAATAGCTTTTTATGGTCCGAATTAAAGTTTACCTAGTTTGGAAACACAAATGGAATTTGAATTGTCCTTTATTATTGTAGGTTCATACAGTAAGGATCTTTCTATGTATCATAGATACCAAAAAGTAAAACAGTTAAAAAGCCCTTTACAATACTAACAAATCCGAAGCCAGCTGCAGCACTGAGTTGTTGCACAAATTAAAATTAAAAGATAAATATTAGTGTATCATGCAACTGTACTTAAATATTTATAATTCAAAAGAAAATATGTATACATTCAAAAGATGAAGTCTAGAAAATTATGGAATTTTGAAATGGACTTTAATAGGAACACCGGTTATTTCAGAGACCAGGTGGTTGTACAATTTACATATTTTCCTTTATATGGAAAATAATTTTTTTTGCAAAAGTCTTAAATAAACCTGAAAGATTATACACACACAAAAAAGAGCCTAAATGACTTTGGAGCTTTCCCAGTTCAAACACGGCCAAATAGGCTTTGAACATGTAAGAGGTGGATTAAATATTTACCTAAAACCCACCCCTGTACTTAAACCAGGAACTAACTTCACTAGGTGTTTCTTCTGGTGCCAAATGTTCTGAGTGCCTGTTGCATGTCCTTAGTGAGTAAATGGTAAATAAAAAAAAGCTTTGCAAATCATTACATAAAAGGATTAGAGTGATAAGAAGAAGTAAAGAAACAGTTAAAAAAAGGTAAATACTGAAAAAAACTGTTTCAGGTTACCAAATACAGGTTTTGACTGGGTCAAACAAGAAGCTTCTTCTCCAATGTAATTAAGCAGAGTGGCTTTTTTCTCAACAACTCCTTTTCATCTCAGTCATTTGGGGATCAGGAGAATTTTTGCCCTTTTCAAAATACTGTGCAAGTAATTTAACACGGATGATTAATGTCAAAGGAGCTGGCAAGAGACAGATAATCGCTAATAGTTTGCTAAATTGTGCAAAGCAACTGAGACATTGTGCCAATGTTTCACTACACTTGTATTTAACAGTATTTGATCTACTCTCATACAAAATGAATGAGCAGCTGGTGTCTCTAAATCTCCTGGATTGGCCTTTTTTTGCTGATCCGCATTTTCACATTTAAAGTAGGACCAGCAAAATTAGAGACTGGATTAACCGGTTACAATTGACAAATATGGTTGAAACGAATCCATCTCAGAGTTTAATCCAAAACTTAAACTGTTGATGTTAATCATTTTCTGCCTCATGAGCTGCTAATATACTCAGAGTCCAACATTCTTAATGTGAAGCCCGTAGGACATGGGAAACATGTTTGTAAATGTATGATCAATTTATGATAATGATATCCACTGCTTTTCTTCAACACATGCAAACATTATTATGGCTTGAAAGATTTCGAAAATCCCAGGCGATGGTGCTACAACTTTGTCAATTTTTGATATTTCAGAAGCACACCAATCGATCACAGAGCAACACGGATAAACAAAGAGGAAAAACGACCAAGCGCACAATCAACTACACCTGACAATAACCAATTGCTCAACTGTAAAGCCCCTGTTGGTAAAAGTTACGAGCTCAAAACAAGATAGGCTAGGACAGCGATGAGGAAAAAAAAGTATTTGTATTTTTAAAATAGTTTTTAAACCTAATGCCAATCTTTCACATTAGTGAATGAGGGAAAAGGGAAAAGAAAGGGGATATGTTAAACAGCGGGAAAAACAGTCACAGCAGCTTGAGACAAAGATCTATCCAATGTTTCAAAGATTACTGGATGGAAAAATTTCCAGTAATTCCAAGATTAATATTTTTTTAATCCTGCTGCATTAGCTTGGTTCGCCAAAACCAAAAGACTATAAAGATGCTAAAAGCGCTGGTTTTACTTCTATCTGTACTTTGATGTCTGCAGACAATGAATCAGGTCCTTATCATCTTTAAAAATCTTTCGACCATGACCGCTCTAGACGGTGACATACAAGGAGCTTGTTTACAATGAGCCATTTACAATGTGATGTTACAACCATAAAGCTCTAGCCACCTTGTCCAGTACCAATTGTACGTTTGTATGTTTGAAGACTCTTAAGTTCCTAATATGGTTAAAATACCAACAGCTTTTGTTTGCATGTGTATCCACCCAATGCCTCACCAAATAATTGGTGATGCTGATTTTTTCTATTTATTATGTGGAATGTTTAGTACTATAAGAATGTTCTGAAAAACGTTTTATTAAAATAGTTTTACAGCAAAATATCCTAATAGGCTGAACATTATCACACTGGGTTGTGTCACATGATCTGGTTTGCTACTGTACTGCAATGAGTTGTATTACTCCAGGCACTATATATTTTTGTTCTACCACTTGTTTCTTGTTTGTTCTTTTGTTCCTCTTTCTAACATCACGGCTGTTTTGGCTTTTCTCCAAATCTCTATTCCTTTTCTGACTCACTTGCCTGGCTGTGATGTATAGGTGTCGGAGTTCTCCAAAAGTCCATTAGCTGCTGGCAACAAGCTGCCTCTTTTCTCACAGAAAGAGATAAAAACCCTGAGTGTGCTTGCCCAGTGAGTTGCATGAGAATGAGAGTACAAATAAAAGAGTGTGATCGGGGGGAACAAGTCTGATGGAGAGGAAGATTAAAAAAGTAAAGGAGGAATATGAAAACACTTTGATGGCGCCCCTGCAGCATTGTGTTGGAGTTGAATGCGGTGACAATGTGAAAGACATAAACAACAGAAACCAAGGCACAAGAAAAGAGTAGTAAAAAAATAAAGAAGAACATCTTTAAGATTGCCATGTAAACATAGTGGAGCAAGAAGGCAGGGGGAACATAGCCAGATGATTCAAAAAATGGTAGAGATGGAAAATGGAAAATGGAATGAGCTGGGATTAAGATGAGGATAAGACAGAGCTTTTCATTTCTAAGAAGATATTTCACAACAACAAAAACAGTCATATTCTTTTTTTTCAAGTACTAGTACTTTGATTTAGCAGCTGAACTTATTTCCTGCTCCAAATTAAACAATGAATGAATCAAACCATATTTTTGCTTTTTATCTTTCTCATTTCTACCTGTAATGGTTAATTTCTGGTCAGACTGTGACAGCGGCACTGCCGATTCTTGGCAAATGCCAGACAGGGCACCAAATCCTAAACAGAGCGCCATGACAACTCAAAATGAAGAAAAAAGAATGATAAAAAGGACATTAAAAATGTGGAGCCTTAAATGGGGCTATTTTGTCATACTCTAATTGGGAAATTTGACTTTGACATTTAATGTTACATTTCAACTAAAAATCATTAGCAGGCATGCTCTGTTTCACCTATAAACTGAAGTTAGAATACAATCCATAGCTTCTGACATGTCTATGTTACTTTTTGTATTTTCTGCTGTGGACTGATAACAGAAGAGGCTTATACAAATTCCCTTGCTGAATAGTTGTTGTATTGGTTGTAAACAGGCAAAAAAAAAAAAAAAAAAAAAAAAAAA
>JAVLVB010000003.1:153922-177112 GCA_032876305.1 Orestias chungarensis
CTCCTCTTGTAACTGGTCTACATATTTTTTTTTTTACCAGAAATGCAAATTGTAAACATTATAGATCGAAATATATGTATTGAATATTAAAAACAGACAGGGAGTAGATTATAATTTCAAATGTGCATCTTTAACTCACATAAAAATTATGTATAATTTGCTGGCTAAAATGTTTAAGGTGCTTAAAATGATTTTTATAGTGACAACCATATACAGTTATCTAAACACGGACATATATTGTATTAGTTATTTTTATGTCAAAATACTAAAGAAATTGTGTTATTTCACCTAAAGTTAAATATGTCTATTTTCTTTTTTTCTAAAGCATAAAGAAATATATAATTGTTGATGCATGTAAATTTATTATGAATAAAATCATTACTGAAGTGCTATATTTTGGCCGTTCATTACATTTTACGTCATTTAGAGTAACAATGTAATTTTTAGTAATTTTTTTAACGTGTTCAACAAATATTTAAAGGATTTTACATATTCTGGTCTAGAAAATTGATTTGTATACATCCTTACAATACATTTCATATACAAAAATATTTCTTGAAATTAAGACAATTTCTCAATCAACAGGATCCATTGTCTTTCAATATGTAAATTCTAGTTTTTATGTTGACATAAAGGCATGTAGGCATTTCTAATCGGTAATACATTTTTTTGTTTTTTAAATGTTTTCCCCAAAATTATTATAATTTTTTAATGTTTCAATAATTCACAGGCATTCTAATACATTTTTTTCTTATTGTGTGTTTGAAGACTGACATTCAGGTAATGAAACTGTTTGTTTCTTGGTGATAAAGTAATCCCTGGGCAAAAAAAAGGAAACCCCAGACCACTAGGAGACATCTAAAACAAAATAATTCTAAATCATCCTTCAAAATGAAAAACTGTAAGCTTTCTTTTTTACATCTTAGCATGAATTAGGTCTGCAATGCTTTCTGGCATAACCAGGACACGGCAAGATGCTCACCCTGCAAAGACTGGCTTCATAACAGCTAAAGGATATTTTCTTCCCTTTTTTAAGCACTTGCTTTTGCCTTTCTCTGTAGCCTAATCACTTACCACCTAGTACCTACCAAGCAATCCCTAAGTAAAGCTAAAGCGTATTTACCCATCATTTAACTAATATTTATAATGAAGACATCCCAGACAATTTTCCTTAACCAGGCAGAAAAGCTTTGATCAGATGGTTGCGCCTTGGACACCTCCTGTGTTTTCTGAAAGGTTACTGATGCCAAACACCATAATATGGAAATTTATGGCATGTGTGGCATAAAGTCCATGCCAGAAAATCAAGCATTTAAATAATCTTTACTAATTACAGAATTAAGAGAAGAAGGGTGATATTAAAGACCCAGCTAGAATTATTCTTATGTTTTTGGTTACAAAATGCTCCTTCTTTTAGCAGAGAAACAAAACCCTGCTCTCTTTCCTAAGTAAAACGTGTTATGTAGACAATTTATCAGCAGTCTTGAGCTTAACATGCAAGAGTTTAATAAAGGTCTCCAACAGAGACTGGAAACACAGCTTGCTTATTTTCATTCATGCAGGCAATTTACAGTCACCAGTCATCTTAGAATACATCAATGGGCCTTTTGCACAAGCAAGGGAGGTATTTGTGTGACTCTCTTGGCAAAATGAGTCATAGTTAGATGACATCCATCAAGATTATGTATACCTGGTGTAGTATTGGCCTTAATATGTTGAAACATTCAAAGACCCATTAGGGTTGTGCAGAGCATTTGTTAGGGATTTACATAAATATTTAATAGATACAGTATGTTTATTCTTCACATTGTAGGTCTAGGTTAAATAACCTCCACGTAAAGGTACAAACGCTTCAACAACTTGTTTTCATTTTGCCTTATAAATGCAAACTAATATTTTATGAATAACCTGCCACGTTTTAAAATTTGTCATTATCTCTCTAGTTTATTTTGTCAGTTCTCTTGCAAACACTCAAAATTATTATTTTTTATTATGACCATTCTCTCAATTAGGCTCTGTTATTGGCCACACTGTAAATATCTCTATCTTTAAAGCCTCCTCTTTTTAAACTAAGAATAATACTCTTCTGTTTCTGTTTTCTGAATTTCTTCTATCCTCTGCTCTCCCAAAACCTATATCTCAACACAGAAGTGTTGTCATCACACAGCCACAGAATTGTAAAAGCAGGGAAATATGTTTGCTATTTGGGCTTGTCACTATGAATCCTAATGAGCTATCAGACTCGGCAGGAAAAAAAAGCTTTCTCTTTCTCCTATCGGGTGATTTGTACTATTTTGTACAAGAAGATACAAAATGAAAGAACCCAGCAGCCAAAATGGCATTCTCTGGTCTTAGCAGATGCTAGGTTATTAAAGAGGATATTGCAGCCGTCAAACAGATACCCAGTGACAGATATATATCACCAGCTTATGCCTTTGCAGAGATTTTAACTAAATCCAATGTAATACATGACAAGCTTATAAATGTAGCATTAGTTTTTCAAAATCAAATGAAATTAGATTCTGCCTCTGCCTTTCTGAAACAGCAGAATATCATCATACTGGCTCAGACAGAAAAGTCAGGCAGTATCATTCGTGAATGTAAATTTTCAAGCAGCATCAGCAGAAAAAAAAAGGCTTGGAACAGGAATAAAAGCGGGCAAAAAGAGGAAGAACAGCAATGAAGCAGCATTTTATCAGATTTATTGGAAAAAATACAACTCACATATGTAAGGATAGGTCTGAAACATTAAACCATTGCTCATGAGATCTGTCACCATAGCTGAGATGGGCCACTCTGCTCAGTAACCTTGGCAACTCCCTGACCAATAACTGCTTAGCAGGAGGTCCCCCAAGAATAGCGACAATGACACAAACACATACACTGTCAGAGAGTTATGCTGCCTACAGATCCACTGAGTTGTGTTGTAAACTAAGTTGAGATTGGCCACTGTGAATAAAGCTTACCACCAGTTAATGCTTACACATCTGTACCTGTACAGACATACTGAGAGGCTACTGGACTAAGTTTAACTCTCACCCTTCTCCTCTGTTCAAACAACAATATGTCACTGTCACTCAGATGTGTAACTCTTTGATATTACTTTTTTCTGCGTACCTATTCTTTGTGCACCTATATCCGTCCTTTTTGTGTCCTTAAACCTCTTTTAAGTCCTTCTTCACCTATTTACTGTGATGCCTGCAATCTTCACACCTGTTCAAGCGAGTGTCTCCCCTCTAACTCTTTTTTTCTACCGACCTCAAAATTCCAATTTTCCTACTTGTAGTCCCTGAGCACTCATTCACTGCCCATATCAACTCCACTCGCTTCTGCTTTGTCTCAATTGTCCTCTAGAGTGTCATGATTACCATATCCAGGAGTGAGGGTTTAAACAGCTCTTGGTGGATTTACACCGATCTTTGTGTGGCAGAGCAATTTGACTAATCTTCATAAACATCACTGGAGTCATTTTGTTAAACAGTTTTATGCCCAATTTATACATCCTTATGAAGAGGAGGTGCAATGATAAATTTAGCTTGTGAGACAAAATGATAAATGATATTAGAGTCTCAATGACAAGATTAGATTTTCACAATAACCTTTTCTGGAAAAAACTATTATATCTAACAACATAACATTTTTTTATTTATAACAATTAAAAATTTTGGTTAATATCAAATGTTTTATATAACATCCGATGGATGTAGAAAAGCCCAGTTCAAATTCTCTGTTTTTTTAAATATTTTACAGTTCATTACATTCTATTTGGTCCAAATACATTTTCAAATTATTATGGTCAGATCTGGATCTGGTTTGAAAAGGTAAAACCTTTTACAAATGCTTTCCTAAAATAAAATAAAAAAAAAAAAACTGTGAAAAGCCACTTATTTTAATGCCACCAGACCCTCCATACAAAATGCCAACCAGCTTTGTTAAAGTCTAACAGTGCTGACAAATTAATGCAAATGAAGTGTTACCACTTATTTAGTTTAGATTTCTTAGACAAATTACCCCAGATTGATGAAAATATTTAGAAATATTAGCAAATTATTGCTGGAAGAAAAGCAAATACAGCCCCCCATCCCCCCCAAAAAACCTTAGTGTTACTGAGGAAAAAACATTTTTTTCTGGAATACAAGCTTGTTAGTTCACAGGAAATGACCAACAGTTAATGTCCCTTTTTATATTTTAGACCTGAGCTGTTAGATAATTACAATATAAATGTAGATGGTCCTGTATTAGAGGTTAACTAAACAAGTGAATGTCAGGCTTTCAATTACTGTGAATGTAGCAATTACAATTGCAGCTTTTTCTTTAATTATACAATAAGAAATATATGCCTCTGTATATAGACATACTATCGCAATGTTTTATAAATAAAATTTGCTAGATAATCAGATAGGCTGGATTTTTTACGTTTTTTCATGTAGTCCTTAGAGATCTTAGAAATAAAAATATAATACCACCATAACTTGTCCTGTTTTTGGCAAGCAATTTTTTGCAACAAGACAATTCAAAGTGCTTTACATGATGAAAACGTAAGAGTATTTTGCACGGGGAAATGGCAAAGAAGTCGAAGTAAGTATGTCTCATACCTAAGAACGTATATTACAGTATCTGGGATATATTACAGTAGCTCATCTTATTTACCATAGTACAGCACTTTCCAACAAATATTTGACAAAAAATATTGTTTCTTTTTATTTTGGTGAGATTTTTCCACAAGTTCTTGTTACACTGCATAAACCCCATGGGGTAAAGTTTCTGAATTATTAATATTCTATTTAAGTTTTATAAAGCAGTTTATTTTGTTTTACTTGGGGTATGTTTGTAGTGTTGTTGTAATTGCTTCACAACCAGTCCATGATGTTTAAATTAATTTTGTCAAATGCTGATACAAATGAAAAAAAATGATCAAGCAATGCATTTTTTTCAGCAGCTGCTAGAACCATGTGATAAGTATGCATAAAACCAAGAGAAAAAAAATAACACTTAGGCATATATTTTTTCTTAAGTGGAACCAGGAAGTAGTGCTGCAGAAAAGTAAAAGAAACGGAAAATCACTTAAACCAACAATTCACTCAAGACTAAAATCATTCTGCAGTCATTAGAGACTACTAAAAACTGACAAAGAGCAGCTGTCAACTCTTGATTTACGTCTTCCTCAGTCAAATGCATGCATGCGTGCATGGGAAAGAACTAAGTGTGAATAAACATTTATATATCAAGGTTTTAGAACTGTGTGTGTGTGGAACAGGATATATGAGTGACTGAGAGTACTGCAATAGCATGACATAAAATATGCTGTAGGATTCTTAAAATAAACACCACATGCTATAAATTCAAATTTTGGAGGTTATAAAATAATCAACGCTGTCCTTGAATTCAGTTTATTTTTAGAGTTTTTATTTATTGGCAACACAAACTTTTTTGTTATTGGTTAATAAGACTGCATGGCTATGTGAAAGCTATTGACATAATCAGGCATTCATGAAGGAAGAGTCTCTTATAAAGTGAGTTTTAAAACTTTCAATGTTACAGAGTTGTTAAGATCATGGTTAACCTGTTTATCATGGAACCTCCACACAGATCCGGTGCCTACCCACCTGATGCGTCAGTGCTTCAAATGCTACGTGCTGTAAACAGTGGTACCAACTGCACTATATTCAAGGATTTATTGTCAAGGATTTTTGTTTACATTACTTTCCAATATTGTGTTATTGCAAAGTAATGTAAATTAACAGCTTTCTAAGTAACACCTTTAGCTTGCAGATCTGGTTTGGGACATTTTCTCTCAAACATTAAACTGTTTTTCTCACTATTGTTGTTTGGAGAGTGCCAACATTGTTCCAATCTGTTTCTTACTTGTTGATGTGTTTTGCATCATTAAAAGCTTAGTAACCACACTTAATTACGTTAAAACACCCACAAAGAGACTTGTGTGGGTTTTTGTTGTGATCAGTCAGATATAACATCTCCCTATTTGTCCATAGGATAAAAGTATACATTAGGAACATAAAAAAAATCTAAATGCAAAATCTACTTTTGTGTTCATACAGCACTTAATGGCACAGAAATGTAACTGTTGAATTCTATGTTATGGCTCTGTTATGGCTATGTTATGCATACAAATGAACAGAACTGTAATTTAGTCTCCGCAGCTCTGAATTTGCACTTATTACTTTCTGATAGCTTACAGCACTCAATGTATGGTATTTGTGTAATCTGTGTTAATTGAATGTTCTTTATTGGTGAAGTACTTATCCTTAATGGTAAATCCTCTTCAAGGATATAGTAGGTAACTTATTATTTGTACATTGTTTCGTAGTTTAATGTTTATAAGAGAAAATTATTACTTGTTATCATTAAGGGAAAATTGTTCAATACCTTTATATGAAAAATAAATTAAAACAATCTTCTTTTAAAATGCACCACAAGGTCTTAGGTCTCATCTGTCTTTATTGAACACTTTGATTACTGACTGAAAACCAAGTGCCAATGATATGACATACTTAACATTTGCGTAAGATGCTTATAATAAAAAAGCTGATTGTGTTTGTCAAGATGTGAAGCAAATATATGTAAGTGTTAGTGTTTCTGAGTATGCACACATATCAGTGTCTTCAGTTATCTAAGAATCTCAGAGACTGACCAGTTATGACATATAATTTTGCTGCAATGGGGACCAAAACCTAAAAGAGAGTAAATATATTGGAGAACAGGGACAAAGGAGAGTAGCAGCTTTTTTGTGAAAAAGAAAAAGCCTGAATGAACAAGAGGCTGCCAGAGAAGGGAGGGCATAGGAGGAAGAAAACTACAATAACATAAAAAATATGTAACCTCGCAAGAATCAAATACAGCAATGGGGACTCGATTCATGAAGACAAACACATCCCAAAAGAGCAAATTGAGACGGATGTCCTTTATTGTGTTGGTTAATAACAGAATGGAGTCCCAAAAAAGCCTCAGGCTTAAAAAGAATTGCAGACACTGTACAGTCCTTTTCAATTGTTTTCCTTAAACCAAAAGTAAATCACATGTTTTAAATCCCATATTACATTTACTGTAACTTCAAACATGTAACCCAAAATAACAGTTTCACTAAAAGTACTGCTATAGCAGAAGGAGAAAAACAAAAGAAAAAAATATTTTGTGATACCGCGGTTAGGACATTTATTAGTAAACCCTAAACAAAATGTGGATGCATGATAGACTGCTAAAGATACAAAAGAGGTGCTGAAAAGGAAACTCTAAAGAAAACCAGAAGAGAAAAAGTGTTGTGTGAATGATGGAAGTCAAGTGGAAGAAATAAGAGCTCTATTACATACTAGCTCAAGAAACAGATATCTGTTAATATTCAACATTGAAAAAAATGAGAGTCATTGGAAACAATAAACAAAAATATTGTAAAAAGATAAAATAAACACAATTTGATTCTTCTTTCAAACTGGCATTCCAAGCTTCCTTTCCAACTCTGAGTTGCTAATGACAGTGCCACCTACCAAAATGGACAGTTACTCAAAATGTAGCACTGTCCAGTCAAACTTTAGCAGCAGTGTGTTTATTACCAATAGTTTCAGCCTAAAACATGAGTCAGATTCCTGAATTAGCGGGTTTTCCTGTCCAATACTAACTTCAAATGTCGCTGGGTGAACCAATCAATACACTTTTTTTCAAACTAAAAATTAAAAATGTATAGATATTGCACGCACAAAAATACTGGAAATAATGCATTAAATAAAGGTTTTTCTTTTAGATCTCAGAAATTGGGAAGTTCAAAGAGAGTAAATTTATTTTAAAAGGTTCATTTTAAAATGTAGTTGTGTCTCAGTTTCAACTATGGAATGAACTTAAGTTTAAAAAAAGCTTTAAAATGTAAAATTGTAAAAGCATTTACCTTATTGTGGCCATGTTATATGGATTAATGTCTGCATGAAATTAAGTTTTGATTCCAATAAGAAATTCCTTGAATATACTCAATTCATGAAATTTATAAATGAAAATAAAATGTGGTTGACTGCATTTTCTGGGGAATGAATGTATTTGTACATCACTCTTTTAAGTCCAGTGTTATGGTTTAGAAGATTCAAGGCAATTGGATGGGTTTAGTGAGCCAGGTTATACACACAAAAAAACATTTGTGAAGTCCAGCTAGTATTATTGCAAGAAATTACTTACATAACATGTTATACATGAAAAATTATAATCCCTGTAACCATTGGAAAACTTCTGAAGAAAATCCACTTTTCTGTTGCGCCTGGAAATCTAGATCAAAAATTGTAACATAAAGAGAGCAATTGGAAGCAACATCACTTGTGTGCCCCACTGGATGCTGCTATTGCATGGTCAGTCAGTCAGTCCCATTATATCTTGTCTCAAACTGTGAATACTAAATGATTTAAACAAGCTGAAGGTTTATTCCTCCCTGGATATCAGTAGGAGATAGTATCGAGTTTGACTTTTGTTTAGTTTACCTTTGGGGTAAGCGTCTGACTTACGGACTTCTTCTATGTGCATATCTATTGCAGCTGAGGCTCAAAATAAACCAAACTGCTAGCTTTACGATTGTTTTTTTTTTGGTGACCTGAAGAGGACGTTTGGGGTAGAAAATCAGGTGATTTAGTATCTCTGTCAGCTAAAAAGAAGGTAAACATGTCCAAACACGGTAGTCTGTTATATTAGTACTTATCAAGTATGCTCATAGTTAATACAAAACTATGGTATACAGCATAGTTATGCACATACACTTTGTATCAGGAGTGGAAAAAAAAATATCTCCTAAGCTTAGGTTGTCAAGTCATACATAAAATAAATGCAGACTTCGTAAAACCCATCGTATTTAAAGTATAAGGTTACAAAAACAGATTTCCTGATCAGATTAAGTTTTTTTCTAATGTATGTTGAACCCTGGCAGCTAAGATAATAAATGCAATGAGAATAAAATAAGTGGAAACTTATAAAATAGATGGATACAAAATTAAAACCACTATCAACAGACAATATTTCTGGGAGATATATTCAAGTTGAGAACATTTTTTTTCCAACATAAAAAATTAATTGCACATAATTCAGTTCTCCCAACTCTGTAAGTGCTTTATTAAGATTATATCTAATATGTTCTGAAGTTTTTGCTCTTAAGTACATAACAAACAATCATCTGAAAAGATGTAAATAAGATGCAACACTCAGGTGGTTTTGCTGCTGGGTAACTACCAAGGGAATTAATCATTGCAAATGGTATATGTGCATTATTAATATATTTTACATGAATGTCCGCTCATCCACAATAATGACCCTACAGCTATACAGGCTTTTCAAAAGAGGACAACTGTTAATCTGTAGATTTTAAGCATACTGCGCAGTTTACAGAATTCTGTACATTTTAAATACAGTAGGACTTTTAAGTCTAAGATTACTATAAAAAAGCTTAATTGATGCTATAACTCTAAAGTCAATCATCAATTGTTTTAGATAATCAAAAAGCAATGAACATAATGAAAAATAACACAGATTAATACATCTACCAGTTTTACTGGTAGAAAAACTGTTGGCGAATGATGGTGACAGAAAATACTGTTTTTTGGTAGTTTATATAAATATCTCTTTATTTCAATCACTAAACTATCTAAGATGTATTCAGAAACCGATGCATCTTTAAATGTGAAGCTGATCTTCAGTATTTTTATACACTACAATCACATAATGCATATGACATATATGATATAATATGAATGCCAGCGCCCGGTAACAAAGTAATCCAGTTATGTTGATTAGTCCCTCTTATTGAAAATGTATCAGCCTCTTAATTTCAATATTTGTTTTAATAAACACTGTGATTTTACATATGGCAAAGGTCTTTTATTTGAAACCAAGAAAAAAAAGGGGAAAAGGAATAAGCTTACCTTGCGAACTCCTTCCCTAGACTCCTCAAAATTATTATCAGCTCCTCCAGTCCGATTAATCATCCGCCACATCTGGGAGTACATTGGATCTCTCTCAAAAGGGTTCATAGCCTTTGAGCGCACCTGATCATAGACTGCAGAGTCCAGCACTGTCCCATAAGGCAGTTCAGTCTGCTTTGATAAGTCCTGCAGAGACCTAAAAAGAAACAAGCAATACAATAGATTATGGAATCAGTCAATGTTTTTCTCTTATGCAAGCAGTGTGCAGACTGTTCCTGAGGTTCATGGTGTAAAAGTAAAAACAATGTTATGGATTTTATGGTGAATGCACCACTGTATGGGTCAACCTCTAGACCCAAGAGTTAAAAAAATTGAAGCGGTATGATTGGGCCAAAAAGCAATCATATTGAATTGTAAATTGACTACATTTTATGCTGCATTTTTTTGTCATACTTAAGACTAAGAAAGACATTGACATTTCTCGACCAGCTGATAAGTAACTACGAGTTGAGTTCTCAAGGGAAGGGAATGTCAGCATGTGCCAGGACTTTTGGAATTGAACCAAACATTTTTGTGATTGCAAGGCAACTACCATTGCCAATGAGCCATAGTCTCACCAAAGAACCATGCACATTGTCAATAAAGATCTGAAATGGTAGTTTATGAAGCACCATCTGCTCATGCTTCCAATGTCCCATTATCTTTAGTGTTCCCCTGGTAATGATGTTTGGTTGGGACAAATGTCTTCTACAGTTGGACAGCACTGAATAAGCTTAAACATGAGAAGCTCAGAGAAGCAAGAAAACTGTTTTGGGTTTTATTTAATTCACAATCAAAAGTCTCCGTATTTGTCTCTAATTCTGGAGATGTTTTCCTAGAACAGATACTCCACAGACACATTACAGCAATAATCAATACGTAAAAAAAATTAAAACACACTGCTGTAAACCAACATTTACAATGTTAATGAGCAGCACTACTACAACATTTTTTGGTACCAAAAACAAATATTTTATTGCTTGTACCAAATATTACAGCTGTTTGTATAAATAGTACCTTTACAAGGACAAACTCTGGTTGTTAGCTGGTGTGTTTTTCTTTCATTTTATTTAGCAATAAAATAAAAAAAACACAAAAGAAGGCAAAAAAAAAACAGCAGCCACTTTTTTCACAACAGGAAGGGCCTGGAAAATGACTATGAAGGCTTCTGAAAGAAAAATTCACTTTGAGCATTCACGACAAATGTACAGGCTTCAAATCGTGCCCTGTGCATGTGCTCCGTAGGGAAAAAGCATGTCTTCCAGTGGAAAGACTAAGATTTTGACCTGCCAATAGGTTGATGTAACATTCCAGGATGGGTCTTAAGCTATGATCAAAACAAGCCTATGTTAAATTATTGATAAGTAGAGTTTTACTGAACATTGTATTTCCTTTTGGAATGATAATAAAAGGTATTCATGTTTCTTTTAATACTAGAAGTGTGTGCATATAACAAGAAGGTATACATTGTCTGACAAGGCCTGTTTATTCTCTCTCTGGAATCCGGAGTAAATCAGGGGAAAATAGATCATTAGTTGATTCCTAGCAGTTAAATCTTTCAGTTAAAGAATGTGAAACCAGCTAATGAAACTCACTCCCTTCCGTTAAAGGATGTGATGCCAGGGAGCAAAGCTTTACTCCCTTTTTTCTCTTTGTGCAGATTAATCAAGGCCAGCGAGGCGTGGGAATAACGTTTTCTGAAACAGTTTGTGTAAATCACATGTGAATGTTTTTCTGACTCTGTACACTCCCTAATTTTTAATAAAACAGCTTGATGCGGGGGCTAGAGCTCAGACCCGAGGGAACCATTGCACAGGCGGTCTCGGCTCCCTCTCCTGCAGGAGGGCTCAGTTGAACCAGAAGAAGTGTGGACTGAGTTTTTTTTATTTAATTTGAACATTGTGAGAACCTGAATATGCTGTCCTGAGATCAACCAACCTGGGGAAGTCAAGGTGGACTTCAACAATTTGGGGGCTCGTTCCGGGATCTCAGGAGGAAAGCGAAAGATTCGGCACCTGGGCTGATCACGAACAGACAACAGACATGGCTGCGCACATTTTCAAAGGTAAGAGCAGAGCCTGTTTAAATCATAATCTGCTATTGGCTTGAAACCAAAATAAAGCGTGTCTGAAGTCTTAGTGGTGTAAGCCTGTAAATTAAAGGGTCTGGCAAAGTTCGTTGTTGATGAAAGGGCGTCGTCCCTGTTGGAATTAGTTTTAAAATCAGGGAGCCATCCTTGGAATAAAATAGATTGAAGGGCGCCGTCCCTTAATTAGATAAAATAGATTTAAGGACGCCGTCCCGGGAATTAGAGGAATAAAGATTCTCTGAGAGTGGCGACTCACACCGTGACTTGACGAAGCATTGGGAAAGCTGGGTAAAGGCCCGGGGAACTGGGGAACCCCGAAATAGATTCTCAGAGAGTGGCGACTCACACAGTGACTTGACGAAGTATTGGAAGCCAGGGTTAAAGGCCCGGGAACTGGGGAACCCGAACTAGTATAAAAAACGGTGACTAGTGCGAAAGCAAGAGTGATCCCTCTACCGTTTGGAAACGGCGGGACGGCTGGGATACTGTGTGAATAGAAACAAGTTCATGAATTAAAGTCACCAAAGGGCGTTCAGCTTATAGTACTCTCGGTATGGACCGCATGAATGAATGTTTGTATGAATGTTAATTATCTCCGCCTGGCTCTGAACAACTGAAATATTACAGCTCAGCTTCGTTGTCAGAAGCGGCAGATGATGACCAAAACATCACCAAACGTATAAAATTCTGGTGTCTGTGTACACTGCATTGTGCGCTTGGAACTCACACTGACACGTTGCTGACTGAAGTGTGAGCTTGGCCAGAATTTAGTTAAAACATAACCTGATCTTGAGATAAAATCAGGCTCTAGAAACCCCTATTACATAAATGGTCTGACTCCGTAATATACAGACCTGTTAGTTCATATAATAACTTGATCTCCGGATAAAGATCGGACATTTAGAAAAACTATTATTAATATTAAATCTGATTCCGCAGACAATCAGACTCTTATGAACTGTTCCTCGTCAGACGTTTAATCCCCTTTGATAATATTTATATGAGCTGACACGGTACAGACCTACAGCATAATATACATGACACATAGTTAAACGCAAAATATACAGACCTACAGCATAATATACATGACACATAGTTAAACGCAAAATATAAAATGGAAGGTGAATTTGACCGAGAAAAAGATGATGATGGCTGGGGTTTGTGGCGGACGATCGCAGTGAAGGTGTAATAAAAACTGCGGTGTCAGAGAAGGAACGGCAGAAAGTTGTAGGAAAGATGAGAAGGAAGATAGAAAAAGAGGTTAAAGAGCAGGGGAAGACTATGGAGGAACAGACCTCACTGGGAAGATTATGCTGGGATAGAGCGCGGGCTGTGGAGAAATTAAAGGAAGAGGCAAGTGAGAAAGCAAAAGAAGCAGGTTGGCTTAAAAGGTCAGGTTGGAAGGATAAACAGGAAAAGAATACAGAAATAGAGCGTCCGTGGTCGTAATGGGCTCTTTGGTGGCAGAGCACTCGCCACATGATGAGAGATGGAAAAGAGCAGCAGAAAGTGGTGTTGGGAGAAAGCGCACGCAGCAGAAAGCAGGTGTAAGTCCGACAATTTGGTGACTCCGACGTGATGCAGATCGGTTGTAACAGCGGACTTTAGGATCGAACCATTTGTTCATTCATCCGGGGCCCCAACTGAATAAGGTGAGGAGAAACCTATTTAATTAAATTCTGCATATTGAGTATGATAAAAAAGGATGAATGAATTGATGAAGTAGATCCAGAAAACGTCATTAAAATCTTTGATTGTACAAGTTGAACAATTAATTGAAGGGATAAAATTAAAAGTGTCTCTCTTTGGAAACTAATCTTTTAAAATTGTTGTTATGAGATGAAATGCATGCGAAAATATGATGGAATAAAAGCATGGGATGCTTTTATTAAAGAATTTTAAAACCGAGAGTTGGCGTACTCCTCCACTTTGCTGATGTGCATTTTTGCTAATTGACAGGAGAAGCAACGTTAGAGCTGTCTCCTTGGGTGTGGTTTTCCATAAAATCGGACGGACCCAACCGGGCTCCAGTTCTTGGCATCTGTTATTTCTTTTAATGGACGTGTAACTTCTGTTGAAAGAAAGCAAGGGTGAGATGAAGAGATGAATACAGTAGTAGTTGTGTCTTTCTTTTTTCTTTGGCCTCTTTCTAGATTATTATTTTTTTCTCCTTCTGCCTCAGGAGTCAGTAAAACAACACACACACATACATTTTGTTTCCTTGATCTGTCTGTCCGGTCTCAATAAGAGTGTTGGGGCTTCATGGGTTGAAAGTAAAAAAAATAAAAAGCGTTCGGTAACATGGGGACACAGAAGGAGTATAGTATAGTGGAATTTATCCCGCTCTGCCTGTAGAACGGCATGAATCTGGTCCTGGTATAGAATAGAATAGAATAGAATAGAAAGCCTTTTATAGTCATTCTAAACATAAGCTGTCCAGGCGCTGATTTTGCTAAATGAGAAAAACATTTATTATATCACTTGTTAACAGCACAGGATGTGGATCGAAGGAAAAAGTAGGGAAATGAACAAATGCAAACTCAATTGCTTATGCTGCAGCTGCAGGAAATAAAATTTAGAATGAGCAAAAAGAAGACTGAAAAGTAAAAAAAAAAAAAATCTGAACATGTAATGATAACTCGAGCGCAAGCTGCTCCTCCCTTAGTTCCACAGTCTGCAGCTCCACAGTCTGCTCCTTATGAATATGCTAATAACTCATGGCAAGGAGTAGCCTTCCCTCCTCTGCCTCCATATCCTTCTTTTAATTACAGGAACTATGGTTCGGGGCGTGAACGAGGTGGACATGGGAGGGGTCAACGCGGACAGAGACAATGGAGGCTTGGACCGAGAGGAAGGGGTGGAAACAGAGGTTACCAGGGGGATGTCTGCTGCAACTGTGGACAACCAGGCCATTGGATGAGAGGCTGACCCAATCCTCCAACAGGGGTTGGACAGTGGATGGTTCCACCCAATCCACAGCTGGCTCCACCTCCAGGGCAGTACTCAAAGAAGGAGTGGTGCCCGCCCTCTCAATATTGACACACCTCTGAGGAAAAAATCGGCAGCAGATTCCATGCTGCCTATGAAGGTGGGAAAAGTCTACTTAAATTTCTTGGTTGATACTGAAACCACAAATTTCACCATTACCTCAACACCACAACAGACACGGCTGTCAGAAAGAACTGTGGGTTTCTCAGGGGTTCCACGGAGTGCGCCTGTGACAGTTTTCATATCGGTGGAAGTGGGGAAACAAGAGACTGAAACATTGATTAGTATGTTCACCTAACACTCCAGTGAACTTACTTGGAAGAGACTTATTAATTAAACTAGGAGCTTCTGTATTGTGCGGCCCAGATGGACCAATTGTGCCTTTTCCAGATGGCTCCTCTCTTCGCTCTGGTCAACAGCTCTCACATGGACAATATGCTGACATTTACAACAGATGTTCCAAAGCAGTATGACATCTACTCGGTCTACTGGCTGTGGAAGCCCTGGATTCAAAGTTTTCGCCCCTACTCCTCTCTGCCTGACCTGCCCCATGTCAACCTGTTCTACGACCGGAACGACACTGAATGGTATTAAGATTCATTTGACCATCAGCTTGAAGGTAATACAAGGCAAATAGAATCACATAACATTAATATAGCAGCAGAGGGTGTAGAGCTGACAGACGAACAATATCAATGGTATATGATGTAAGATTAAGCTGTTCCTCACATTTCTCTCTCTCTGCATCCTGAGCATCAAGATAAAGAATTAGGGGGAGTGGTTAAGCGCTCCTTTACAGTCACAGACTGGACGGATACCAGCATTCCCAACATGAGACATCATGGCAGGGAGAAGACCGACCACCCAGAAGCTGCAGCCATGTTAAAATGTCTCTGCTCCCTCACCTATCCACTGAACAGGTGCTGAAACATTTGCATAAATATGGACTGAAGGTTAGTAAAGATAAACTACAAATTATTTCTGTGGGATCCATCAGCATGTCCCCCACACATTAACAAAGCATCCTCTCACACCAGAAGCTTCAGAGGGTCAAGGACATGTTATTTTTATTTTGGGTCTCACAGGTTACAGCAGAAGCTATATCACAGCTTATATCACACGAGACATCAAAAACATGAACACCAGGGTAGGTCTGGGCTGAACCTGGAGAAACTGCTTTTACTGCTTTAAAAACACTAATTTAGCACTGCAGCGGATTTAACTCTTCCAGATCACTCTTCTATGTTTTACTTGGTTGTTTCTGTCACAAAACACACAGTAAATGGTGTTTTGTTTCAGAAAAAGGGGGAGTAAGGAAGGCACTGATTTATGTATCAGCACTAATGGATCACATGGAAAAAGACATCCTCCATGCACACAACATGGAGCAGGCATAGCAAAACTTATACAGAAAACAGTACACTTAGTGATGCGACACCCACTAACAGTCTTGACAACACAGCATGGTAGCATGTAATCTCACTAAGTTTTACAATGACAGCTTTAAGCTCCAAACATCACCTACACAGCATGCATCAACATGGCAGAAGGAAAAATAGAGGGGCAGTTCGTAAAGAAGATTTTTGAAGAGGTCCTAGGGGCAGATTAGTATTTCCTCCAGGGTTCAAAGAATAATTGTTTGTTGAAGCCCATGCTGTGGGCCATGTCAGAATAAGACAGATGAAAGAAATTTTAAAACAATGGTGGCATCCATTTATGATTGACTATACCGACATGATTGACCCTGTAAGAAGGCACAGGTACCTGCTTGTTGCTGTTGACAGGTACTCGGGGTGGGTGGAAGCAATCCCCACCACCAAAGAAGATGCCAAATCCGTTTTCACAATGTTGATCGATCACTGGATTCCTAAGCATGGTTTTCCAAAGAGAATACACTCGGATAATGGTACTCATTTTACAAGCAAAACATTACAATGGGTGGAGAATACTTTGGGTCTTAAACACAGCCATCGATGTGTGTACCATCCGGCCTCTCAAGGCCAGGTGGAAAGAATTAATCAAAACCTCAAAAAAAATTGGCTAAAATCTGTGCACAGACCAAAATGAATTGGGTCGACGCTTTACCTTTAGCCCTAATGTCCATCCAAAGTTCAGTAATCCAAAGAGTGGGATTAACCCCACATGAGCTCCTAACAGGAAGAGCGTTCCCTGGAACAGACACCAGGCTATTGGGTTTAGAAAATGATAGTATGAAACTAACTCACCGTGCATATTATAAATTACTGTGCAGCCTTGTGTCAGCTTTCTCCAAACAGGTGCTGGAGCAGAACCAACGTGAAAACACCACAGACGACCTCATAGAAACAGGCTGGGTCCTCCTGGTCATCAAAAGAAAGTGGTCCGAGCCAAGTGGACAGGTCCGTTCCAGATCACCGAGAGGACATCCCATGCTGTGAGGCTACGAGTGAAAGGCGAGACGTGGTTCCATTGAAGCCAGTGCACCGTGGCGGAAGAACCTCAGCGTACACTGCAGCAGATACATCAGGAGCTCCAGGACAGCGCGGCTAAACCTGCACCAGGGCCAGCACCAGATACAACAGAAGCAAGAGCTCCCACATCTACAGAAAGGGCAGAATAATCCCCTGGTGGTGAGCACAACATAGGCACTGAGGTAGTCTACCCTCAGTGCTGAAGAGGACATCAATAGTGGTTGAAGTTTCTCTCCCACTCAACCCAACCTGCGGGACGAGCCACGATGTCAAATCAACTCCTTTGTTTCTTTATTGTGTTTTGAAAAAGTTTTATGATAGCTTTTGCTTTGGGTTTGTGGTATTCAATTTACAGGAATAACATTAACAATCTACAAAATAATCAGAGAAACTACACCTCAGCCATCGCTAATAACAATAATCAAACCACGGAACACCACTCTCGTACTAAACAGAACACACATTCGAACCCGAATAAAACGCATCAATGCTTAGAAAAATATGATGGCAAAAACTAGAATACAAACTCGGCGACACCACGGCATGGACTTTTGACTTATGCAACGTCATTAATTGCGGAGGGCGAAAGAAAAAACCTCATATAGAGGATATGACGTGTACTTATGCTCGTTAAATTAAACACCGGTTACACCGCTGATAATTTGTGGTTGCAATGGTTAACAGGTCAGGCATGGGAGAATGTCAGGGCCAGATCATCTATTTACATTACACCGGCATCCTTATTTCCCGAAATAGATTCCGTAGGATTTAATTGTATGATAAACTTAAATCGCATGGCCAGCCCGCCTAACTGTACATCTCTATTAAATATTTTCCCGATAATCTCACATAGAACTGGCTACGGAACCTTCCAGGTCCCTGAAACAGGTAAGTTTATGTGCTTTAATCGAACAGGCGGCAATCAATCCAGACCGGCCCAAGATGTAGGATCAATTAATAGCAAATTCTACCACACAGTTATTCAGGACGGGTCTGATAATTCGGTGGGTCCCTGGGCCAGGGCCGGCTTATATTATTATTGCAGGGTAACACCCTATTAACCAGATTACCGACCCAAATTAAAGGATTGTGCTACATGGTAAGACTAATAACACCTATTATGCTACTAGGACAAGGAAATAAACCTACAACCGTGACCCAAACCTCCACTCGACATAAACATGACATAGGTGAAGAATTTGATCTGACTAAAAACACCTGCATAGATGCTATAGGCATTCCAAGGGGCGTCCCAGAGTGGTAATGTTTGCCAGATGGAAGACTTTGGTAATGTCTCTATTAACATCTTTAGCAGTTTTCATAGCTATATTGGTAACGGGTGGTTGTTGTTGCATACCATGTATTGGCTCGTTGTCTGTCCGACTGATCTCCTCCATGACTAAAAAACAGGACCCAAGAGTCATGATGCCATTGTTGGCCGCAGAAGGAGAAGATGAGTCGGCCAGTAACGCGCTTTGTAGAGACTAAATTGGTGAACTCTTAATAGAGTTCAAAAGGGGGGAATTGTGGAATGATAATAAAAGGTATTCATGTTTCTTTTAATACTAGAAGTGTGTGCATATAACAAGAACGTATAAATTGTCTGACAAGGCCTGTTTATTCTCTCTCTGGAATCCGGAGTAGATCAGGGGAAAATAGATCATTAGTCGATTCCTAGTAGTTAAATCTTTCAGTAGAAGAATGTGAAACCAGCTAGTGAAACTCACTCCCTTCCGTTAAAGGATGTGATGCCAGGGAGCAAAGCTTTACTCCCTTTTTTCTCATTGCGCAGATTAATCAAGGCCAGCGAGGCGCGGGAATAACGGTTTCTGAAACAATTTCTGTAAATCACATGTGAATGTTTTTCTGACTCTGTACACTCCCTAATTTTTTATAAAACAGCCTGATGCGGGGGCTAGAGCTCAGACCCGAGGGAACCATTGCACAGGCGGTCTCGGCTCCCTCTCCTGCAGGAGGGCTAGCTTGAACCACAAGAAGTGTGGACTGAGTTTTTTTAATTTAATTTGAACATTGTGAGAACCTGAATATGCTGTCCTGAGATCAACCAACCTGGGGAAGTCAAGGTGGACTTCAACATCCTCTAGACCCTTTTAACGTAATGTAATGTACTGGTTATTATGCTCAACCTTGAACAAACCACGTCCAAATGTAATCTCTTCATCAAGACAAAAAATGATGTTTCTGACATCACTCTCAGTCAGTGAGGCTCTCATCAAGCCGAACCCCAGGCCCAAGATAGCATACATCATCAGTCTAAAAGTGAGAAGGCAACTCCTGTCTACAGTCACTAGGATGCACCATCAGTCTAAAACTGAGAAAACAACTCCTTTAAGGGGGTGACAGTTCATGTTCAAGATCTGTTGGGAAGCAAAAGTAGCACTATCAAAACTACTGTATAAAACAGAAAACACAGATTTAGCAGGTGGAAAAATGCAGGATTGATTCATTGTAAACTAATACCTAACAGGTTAAAAGGATCCTGTATTCCATTCTGTGAGCTAATTCATCATAGAGGAAAGCCTTTGGTAATGTGTCCTCTAAAAGGTTGGGGCTCCTTTTAACAAGGTTAAACCAACACTTGTACCGTCAACGTTAAAGGTATAGGAGAGGATCTTTTCAGTAGAAAAATTTCAATGGAAAATCTCATTGAAAATGACAGCCAATAAATAATGACCTGTGGTGAAAAGTAACTGGCTGTTAATGCGTAAATAAAATTTACGCACTGACTTATATCACTAATATCCCCACCCACCCGACCAGTACAACGCGCGCTCATGTTTGAATTTGCGCATACGCAGATTGTTGTTTAGGAAGTCAAACGGGACGGACAAGACGCATCATTCACCATTGAAGAGAGGTTCTCCCCGTACGGCAGCGAAAATGGATGCGGCGCCAGAGGCTGTGGTCCCGAAGATGTAAACAGACTGCATGTGCTGAGGACGTGCGCGCTCCCAATATCAGGGGGCGTTACTGGAGATGAGGTGGAGCATGCGCAGTGTTGCGAAAATGAGAATGAGCTGAATATCCTCTCCTATATCTTTTAAGTGCCCCCTTTTATGGTGGCTGGAGCCACCCTAACATTTGTCATAGCAACACACTTGTTTTTGCTGATGTTTTTATATTATTTTTATTTTTTTCCATTTTTTTCTAAAAAAGGAAATACAGTAAAGCACTGAACACGAGCCATCAAATATGCAAGTTAATCAGAACACAAGTTTCTGTTTTCTTATTTATTGTTTAATGTATTATTAATATCGTTATGATTCATATTCCTTAATTTCTCAGACACGTCACGTGGCTTCTGGACCATGTTGGATAGGAGGTGTCGTGCAGCAACTACTTTGAAGCTCAGTGCGGAGTTAGCGAGTTGACACACGGTGAGATTGCAATTTGATGGCAGTGGGTTGCATTTACTTAGGCCACATTAGCTAGGTAGTGAGTAAAGACCAGGGGGGTTGTTAGGCATGAAACTCTACTGGGGCACAGGCACCCTACCGCATACAGCACATCTCTCATGCTAATAACACATCCACATGTGCAAGCACACAGTTGTCTGATGTCTGCAGAGTCTTATTAGATTACTACATAAATGACCTCTATTGACATTGATTGAGATATTATTGAGTATAAGAGCATACTTATTTCAACATGAACATTTTTCAACTTGGAAGTGTAATGTTACTAAGTTAGCTGGCTATCTTAACTAGTTAATTTATCACCAGATCTTACCTTACCTCCCTCTTTCACATCTATTCGTACTGCTTCCCTGTCTCTGCTCCATGTGAAGAATTTCATGATATACATCTACAGGAGTCATGCAATAATGTTCCGTTAGTATAAGGTCATTTGGTTTCAAAAATAATGAAATTGACTGGTGTGAATGTTACCAGAACTCAAACACTTGCTACACTAGAGTAGAAATATGAGTTTTCTCCCATTTGAATTATCTGAATTAATGCATGATAAATATGTAAGATGGCGGTGCGCAGTAGTGCAGCGGCTTCTCACGCTCCTAGTGAACACCCTGATTTAAGTAGTTTTTACGTCGGTTCCGAGCCCAAATTCATGCGCCTCATGCGTATGAGTTATGATAGGACTGAACTTTGTAGGTTTAAGGACAGTTTGGTCAGCAAAAACTTAGAAAATAACATCCAAGCAAAACTGGGCAGACTACAGCTCCTCCGGACTTCGGCGTGGGGGAGCAGAGCGCTGCAGACAAAGGGGACGGCGGAGGCGAGGCAAGCGGCGGCAGAAGAGGGGGAAGCTCGGCGGAGTGCTAGCCAGTCCAAAGGCTAATGCTAACCGACCCCCGATTCCTTCACTTTTCCTGTCCAACGTCCGCTCTTTGTGAGGAGATGAGGTGATTTGTCTCACAGAAACCTGGCTGAACGACACCATGCCGGACTCAGCCTTCCAACTCGCCGGCCGGCAGCTCTTCCGGGCGGACCGCAACCAGCTCTCCGGGAAAGCCCGCGGGGGCGGACTATGCGTCTATATCAACAAAGGTTGGTGCACAAACTGCGTGTTGTAACACAGCCTCTGCTTCGAGGCGACAGAACAGCTGACTGTGAAGTGCAGACCTCACTATCTGCCTCGGGAGTTTACCGCTGTGTTCGTTGTTGCTGTTTACACAGCGCCGGATGCTAATGCTAACATCGCGCTGAAGGAGCTACATGACAACATCAGCTCGCTTCAGAACAAGCACCCGGAGGCTTTCTACGTGGTAGCGGGGACTTTAACCACGTATAACTGACAAACTGCCTGCCAAAGTTTAAACAGCATGTGAACATTCCAACACGTGGAAATAACACGCTGGACCGTGTTTACACCAACGTAAAAGACGCATACAGAGCCTTCCCCCGCCCCCACCTTGGGCTCTCCGATCACATATCCATCATGCTGGTGCCTGCTTACCATCCCCGGCTGCGACGCTCCAGACCCACACAGAGGACCATCACTGTGTGGCCCAGTGACGCCGACGCCGTGCTGCAGGACTGCTTCGGCTGCACAGACTGGCAGGTTTTCAGGGAGGCTGCTGAGTACGAGGGGGAGCTGGACCTGGAGGACTACACATCTGCTGTTCTGGGGTACATCACCAAGTGTGTGGAGGATGTCACCACCACCAAGACTGTGACTTGATACCCGAACCAGAAACCCTGGCTGAAAGCAGAGGCACGTTCTCTGCTGAAAGCCAGGGATGCTGCGTTTAGGTCTGGTGACTCACAAAAGCTCAGGAGGGCTAGACGCTGACTGCAGGAGTTAAGAGGGAAAAGTTGCATATGCTCAGAAAATCCAGGGACACTTTTCCTCCCAGGATCCACAGAGCATGTGGAAGGGCATCAAGTGCATGACAGACTATAAACCTAAAACTGCACAATGCCCCAAAGACCCCTCCCTTCCTGAGGCTCTCAACCAATTCTACGCCCGGTTTGACAACCGTGACACCAGGAGAAGAGCCCATCAGTGTGACTCCAGCAGGAGTAAGGAGGACGCTGAGGAGGGTCAACCCCCGGAAAGCTGCTGGCCCAGACAACATCCCCGGACGGGTGCTGAGAGAGTGCGCGGACCAGCTCTCAGACGTGCTGGCGGACATCTTCAACGCCTCCCTCATCCAGGCAGCTGTCCCCACCTGCATGAAGACCGCCACCATCATCCCGGTCCCAAAGAGCTCTGCAGTGACAGGTCTGAATGACTATCGGCC
>JAVLVB010000003.1:177212-201727 GCA_032876305.1 Orestias chungarensis
ATATTGTAGATTCTGTGTCCATATTGTAGATTTTGTGTAGCTCAAATCCTAGTCTCGCATAGTTATTATATTCTTATATTTTATTACATTATTTAAAATTGCTATCAGGGTGTAAACTGGACCGGGGGATTAGAATTTCGTCCCACCTCATGTACCACATGTGATGTGATGACAAATAAAGATTCCTTGATTCCTTGATGTACTTTTGCTGAAAATTTATAGTAGCATTTACACTGGGGCACAGCTAATTTTTACTGGGGTACGTGCCTCAGTAAATGGGTTCTGGTGATGCTGATGGGAAAGACAATATTGTAGCTTTTCTACTTAAGCAGACAATTTGGTTTAAGTTGTTGAAGTGGGTTTACTCATCCATTTAGTATAGTAATGGTAACAGATTGTTGACTTTATAGTTCTAAGTTGTAAGTTATAAGTTTTACTGCCTCCAGGAGAGTTTTCATAAACTGTTAATTTGTGTTTTAATTAATATATTGATACTTCCTTTGTTTCATATGACATCATTGCTATATGCATTAAAACCTGTCAACAGCCTAATGTGAAAAAGTCTCAAGGATATCCTTCTTTGGAATGATTCTATTGTCTACTGTCTATTTATGACAACTTGTATTTTTGGTTAAACTCTTGGTTAAGAGTAAATCTATCAAAGACGAAGCCAGTTTTATTGTTAATTTCCTCTCCTGTGGTAGACATATAAAGGAATTATAAACATGTTTCTCCCCGTACCAGGTTCAGACAAAGACATGCCACAGTACAGGGCATGGGCACACACACAGAAACGGGGTTATTGCAAGGGCGTATTGTGAAGGGAGGTAAAGTGAATGGGACAAAGAGGTATAGTGCACATATGGGTGGGGGTTTGAGACCAAGTTTTCATTCTAGGGCAGATTCCTGGCTTAATGACGGAATAGTGGTGCAGATTTCTAATGTTCACCATCTTTATGGCCTAGTGTATAAAGATGTTGGTGAGTCTGGTGGTTAGAGAATGTAGTCTTCTGTAAAATGTTTCCATGATGATGAGTTGTGAAGTACTTGCCCTCTTCAGTTTGCACAGGAATGTAAGGCACCTACAATCGTTTTTGTTTGTATTTTAGCAAATTTGAGCTGGTGTAGTTTAGCTGGTGAAGTAGCTTTAGCAAGCAATTGAATTTTGTTTTTAAATAGAATATAAATGGTGGGAAGTGTGTCCCCAAGGTATGATGCGCTTAAAATAATAAAGTGATTAACAAGCCTTTGTAGGTGTTCTGAAAAATGTTTGACGCACGCAATGTCTTCTCCTCTGGGGGCTAAGCCACCCCTGTTGCTCATACCTAGTAACGTCTCTGACTTGCACCCTAAAAACATTATGTAAATTGACAAAATATTTGCTAAAACTTCTCATTTATGAATGAAACCCAATTAAAAACTTCCTTTTCTCTTATTTTCTTTCTCTTTCACACTTCCCATTACCCATAAATTGCCACCTCTAGGGGAAAAACACAAGAGATTGTTAATTATAATGCAACAGTGCTTGGGTTGCCTTTCTAAGATTTTGGCCTCTGAGAAATGTAATTGAGAACCATTACATAAACTAATTACTGTTTGTTAAATGCATGCTTACACACCACCCATGGATTTGAAATCCTCATATCTGGTAAACAGAACCTTCCCACAAAAACTCTCAACATATCCTGGCTAATCCTGAACAACAGTATAGTATGCATCATCATTAATTTGGTTGTAATAAATTACACCCACGGAGCAGATTTAACAATGGGCACAAATATAAGAAAGGATTGTTTTATTGCAAGCCTGCACTTTCAAAAGGACGCACACATGTTGTGCAATATTTTTTGTTATTTTGTGGTTGGGACCCTAAAAACAACAAAAAACTAAACAAAAACAAAAAGAAAGGTAAAGATTTGAATGAACTCTGCTGTGAACACAAGTCTTTTAATTAATTGTTGCCCCTTAAAATCTTCTCTCCCCCTCAATTTACCTTGAGAATTTGCTGATTCATTCCAGGTTTGTGACATGGTTCAATGATAGGGTAAGCACTAAGGTTGCTCTTTACGGTCAGGTTACAACAAACAGATAGAGAGGTCGTGATAAAGGAAACATTCTAAATGAGTACAAACAAACAAATAAATCAATGCATACACATCACTAAAAATCACTCGCCTGTCTCACGTTTCATTTACATTAAGTAAAAAATACTGGTATTTCTAAAGAAAGAAAGAGCAACATTTCTTGATTCTTGATAAACACAAAATCAATGGATGTCTTCCATTTATATGCAGCATATTTAAGGATATTAGTTTGTTTCATTGATTTATTTACTACACTTTATTTGGTTTAATTTGATTCAAACCTAAACTTTTTAGGATCAAAGGTTTGATTTAAATCTTAGGAAGTATGTTACGGAGCCTGTTGGTTCCGTACAATTATTTATCGGTTATAACAAACGAATAACCATGACCAGTGGTGAATTGAGCTATGACAGAAGTACAAACATTTAATCACCAGCAGGAAAAGTGATGTTTATAACACAATAACTAACTGAGAATCGCTGAGAATGAAATTAAACTGAGAATGAAAAATGGGACATTATTTAAAGCTCAAAATAAAGACATGGTAACATCATACATTTCAATCTAGTCAGAGTTCTCATTTAAGCCATAACAGATCCTTAATGAGCAGAAGGCGAGACAAGAGAAATGATACTCATCAGGTAATACGGTTGGGATTATGTTGTTCAGCTTTTGCAGTTGACCCACAGAGAACCTAACTAACATTCGATCAGTCAATGTTAAACCATCTGTTCATATGAAACCTCAATTGTTCAATAGATGTCAGGCCTGAGGTTGACCACAGGTGTTCAACAGATTCAGCCTACCAAGCTTTAACTTTGAAAAAAATGAAAAAATTCTGTGACTCATTACAAAGAAAGTTGCACACATAGTCATAATAATAATAATAAAAATAAAAACACTAGATGAAATCTTGTAGATACATGTCTAATAGAATCTTTGCAGGGACAGGCCAAGAATTGTACATGACTTTTTTTTTTAAATCAGAGATGAGATTCGTTGGGAATGAATCCTTAGTTTGACGAATCAAATAGGCGTTACGGAGAATATTTAAACGCTTATTTTGCACCTTTTATTTCAAGGCCATAAGTGGCCTCATGGTTTCACGTTTCAAATCTCTGAATTTTTGACAAGAAAACACCATGTTTGTTTCTTGATTTATAATGTGTGTAGTTCTGTGGAAGTCTACGCACATACGAATTATGTGTTTAATTGTCTTTGTTTAATGTGAATTTAATTCGTGTGTGTGCGTGTGTGCGCATACTCTAGAATCTCTGTCCTGTGTGTAAGCTTGCTCATTTTGCAAGCTATTATATTCCTCTAAGCAGCTCAATGAGCAAGTAAATGGAGTGAACAACCATTGAATGTTTCTTATGAAAAATAGTATGTATGTGTTATTGCAGAGCCAAAGAGGAGCAAAGAAAGAAAAGAAAGAAAGAGTAAGGCAGTTAAATATATTACTTATGTTAATCAGAATAAGTCAGGGAAGAATCCCTGGGCACTCTGTCCTTAATACAGTAACAACAACACTGGGCGTCTGTTTTAGAGGCAAAACATTTTCTTGCTTTTGTTCAACTCAGACATAACCCAGTATGTAAAGGAGAAAATCTTTTCACAACAAAAAGCTTTTCCAAATTATAAGTTTCCATTCAAGGATGAACTGCTTTACCACTAACTTTAATATGCTTTAGCTATTACGACCAAATATGGTGCAAGAACATATCAAACAAACCCAAACTCACAGCAACAAGATCTCTGTGGCTGATGTTCAAAAAGGCCTCCGATTGCTGTCAGAATTTAGTTTTTAGTTTCAAAAATTACAAATAAAAGCTTATAGATATAGACATACGCAAATAAGCATTTTGATTTTGTCTTGGAAACGAACACCTTTGAAGCTAATATTTACCAGCCTTTGAAGAGCAAGTGTCAGTAAAAAAAAAGTATACTTTGATATGAATTTCAGTTTTTCGACATCTTTTCTATCTTTACAAATAATCGTTGATAAAGGCTGTTTGTACAACAAAATGCAATGAAAAGTCCTACAGCCAAGTATAAATAAATTGACATAACTTTAGTAACTTAATCAATCAATGACATAGACATTAATTCAATGTGCACCTGATGCACTCAGAGCTACTTCTACATAATATTACTTTTCCTATTTAGGAATTTAAGGCCTGAATAAAAGCAATCTTTATGGTCAATGTTGTAGTTGTTATAGGTTTAAAACGTTTTGAGGGTTTTGTTTTTTATCTTTATACTTCAGGTAAACAAGTGTTGCTTTACAATACATAACAAAACCATGTTTAATTCAATGTCCTCAAAATGAGCAAGAGTAGTGTGAACTCATTCGCATTAAGTGTTTCCAATTCTTGCTTTTCTCTAGGCTGGTCACCTCGAAAACGACTGTTCCTCTTAATGGTGCAGAGTTTGACCATCTTCCATAACAGTGGCTTTGGTCCTCAGGTTTTATATTTAGAACCTGGGTTTGTGGTTGCTTCAAACATTTTCAGTTTTTACATTGTAGTTTTCATCCCGACTTCTTTTTTATTATTGTTTCAAAATTGTTTTGAGAATAATTGAATAATTATTTAAAGTACCGGAAATATTTAATAATAAGATACAGATCTCATCCATATATTCAGAGCAGTTCACTGCTATTTCAGAAGGCAGACATTCATAGACATCCTTTCTGAGTCCTAGAAAAATTGTCTGTTCTCTGAATTTTACAGCCCACATACGTTTTTCTGCTTTGTCAGGTCATCACAGCCGGAATATTTCCACTCTTGTGCGTCTCCTGTCCTGTTTGTCTCCACTACATCCTTTGCCTCCCTCCTCCTAACCATTTCCTTTTCCGTCTCCACATCATCTGTTACTTCTTCTTCACTTCATTTACTCATTAAGAGGCCTTTTTGTCTCACTTTCTATGCATTGCTCATGTGTGTCTCCACTTTGCTACTCTCCTCTGCCACCTTTCACGGTTTTCCTAAAGGATTCACGCTGAAAATGAGGGAAAACATCCAAGCGTGAAATAGTCCAGGGAGGGTTCTTGACGCTGACTTGTTATTTCATTTTCAGGATGAAACAAGGGCATTAATACTTAAAAAGCCAGCCTGTCTTGATGGAAGACACTAAGGAGACTCATGTCTACATTTTTTCCTGGAATTTCTTCTGTTAATGCCTCTTTATTTTTTTCCTACCAAACTAATTTATAATACATATGTATTTGGGCTGTTTTGCCTGTGATGTGTTATTGAACAGCTCATAGTTATGGAAAATTGGAGACCTAAGTTAAGAAAAAAAAAAAAAAAAAAAACACAAGAAAAAGAGAATGTTTGTGGTTAGATTGTTTTTAGATTAGATGTGGAGAAATGTTGTTTAGATTAGATGTGAAGAAATGTTGTTTATTCCAAAGACAGGCACAATTAACTGTCGCACTCCCGGGCATAGCGGATGCTTAGACATGCTTATTAGTCCAATAAAAGATGAGCACTTCCTGGTTCCACCAGCAGAGAAGCAGGAAGACAAATTATCACCAGGATAGACAAACAGAGGGCATAGACCCTCCGGAAAACAGTGTGTGTGAGTTAAAGGAAATTTAGAGAATAAAGATCGGGAAACTTGTTCGCCACCTTTAAATTCCGGCTCTATAACTTTATATTCCATGTTTTACTTCTATGTTTTCTCGTCAATGGAATATCCCCTCTAAGCTTCAGCAAAGGCAGGGGCACCACCTCAAAATGTAGTAAAAATATGATTAAATCAGGATTAAAGGGGTTATTGTATATTTGTTTGTGTGTAAATATAAAAGTGTGTGGCTTGACACACTTTTTATAAACCTAGTAGAATGGATTTACACTGATATTTTAAGAATGTATAATGAGACTAATCTTGTATACTATGAGCTCTGACACCAGCTGGCGTCCATATTTTATGAATAATTTTGGTGACATCGAAAAATGTGTTTTTACTTCTTTTTTAGCAACTTCTCTACTTTGCCTAGAGCATAATTTATTGTGTACTTACTGTATGGAGTTCTCTATTCGAGATATGGTGAGGAAAGCTGCTAGATTGGCAGTGTACGAAGAAATGACGATGAGAGCGAACATCCACCAAACACCCATCATCATCCTGGTTGCAAGGGTGGTGTATGGAACTTCTCCACCTAGAATTAAAAAAAAAAAACACAGAAGAGAAACAAATAATTTAAATTAACACGTATAAGTATATCTTTGTGTAAGAAGATAAGGCTGTTAAAACTGTGAAATAAATCCTGAAGTACTGTTTGGAGTAACTGAATTTGGTCAGACGGTGAAAGTTTTTGCTAAATCAGAAAATCCTCTATATTTTACACAAAACATAAATAGTTACATACATACATAATGAAATCACCTTAAACTGATACATTGTGAGAATCAGATGACATTTTGTTCAATAAAATAACGTATCAGAAAGGTTAGCACATAGATTAACAGGGTAACAAAATTAAATGAAAAGGTGTTACATGAGCTTGTAAGCTTTCATTTAGTCTCATTCAACAGGTTACTGTTAATATTAGCAGCTGTTGTTCCCATCTTCTAGCTCCAACATGTATTTGACACCCACATATTCTAATCTGCCTTTTATCCTGCTTCCTTTCCATATCTTCTGTTTTTGAGCTTTTCATATTTTATTTCAAGGCTTTTTCCTTGCCTGGTTTGGAGTATTTTATTCAATTTAAATTTGTTATCTCTCCATACTCAGGGTAACATACCATACATCGACTGTTGACATCAAGTTACAACTGGCCTGAAGGCTGTATAATATATGGGCAGTGTGCTTCATGCAGCATTAGTCCTGTGCATGTAGCATTGTAAAGTCTGTTTTACTTATTTTAGTTGTCCATAAAATATATTACCAATAGAACTCTGTACACATTTATTTTTCATTGATCAGATCGATTTAAATTTCCAAAAGTTTGTGCAAATATAAGGATCTTTAACAAATTTGTGATGTGCCACAGAAACAGTTGGAGAAGAAACTGAGCAAAATTGGAAAAAATCATTTAATTAATATAAGAAGCTTGTGATTTTTGTTTTTCATGCAAATTATACTAGTTGAATTCACAAAGTAATCTTTCCAGGCTCAAAAAAGCATCTTTAGAGGTTTTAACATGATAAACCTTGTCTTGGAATTCAGCTAGTTTTTATAGCATATCCAAGCTGATTAGGTAGGGAAACTCACAGCTGCTTCAAATACCAGGCTTATTTGGTTTACACACTTTTGTTTTTGACCAATAAAATCATTTTGATAATCTTGAAACAAAAGCCTATCTTCCTTTGCCCTCGGAAAAAAGAGAGTCCAACCCAGATCCAACCCAGGTAGGTTTTGCTGTCAGGTTTACGAGAAATAATTCTCCACACTGTGCAGCAAAAACTTTCTTCAGAGTAAAACAATCGAATGAATTCTTTAGCAGCAGCAAAGAGGTGAATAGATGAGGAGGAGAGAATGAGATGAGTGTACAAACTTTAGTCGTTTTTAAGGATGGTTATTATAGTATGCCAGCCATACCTAGTGAACAAGTCCTACCTTTTTTGGAGATCATTTAACCCAGGTTTCAAACAGGTTAATCTATGTAACCTAGTTTAAAGAGGGCCAGCGTTAAATTGATTAAATCTTTATTTTTTGTCTTGATTTCTATGTCTTTTACATTATTAAAAAGCTGCAAATCCACTTTTGTTTGTAAATAATTCAAATTGACCCCAAGGACACCAATTCCTGGTTTTGTCGTGGTCAGTTATATTTTAGTGAGGTATCTGTTTCTAGATTTTCACTTAGTTAGTGTTACCAGCTCACATATTATCAAATACTCTCTTATAAAGTACCTTCTCTAAAGAAGATGGTCTAGCTTTTGATTACAATTGAACAACCTGCCTGTAAGGGAAAATAATGTTTTATTATTGACCTCAATCTAAATGTGCCAGGATGTGTGACTGCAGAGAAAATTAATGTACGACAGAGCGGATTATTACAGGATAACAATGAGCTTAAGTGTTGAAACACATGCATCTAGAACAGAGGTCCATAAATAAACTAAACTAATTATTTCTTTCTTTCAAACAGCAGGAAATCAACATGTGTCAACTTGCAGTAAACTTACAACACCCCCTTTCATAGGAAAAGTACTTTGCCAGAAAATAAATCTCGGTAAATTGAATAATCCAGGTAAATACTAGGTCTTTTCTGTAGTGGATGATCACGTTGGCAGCTAAACAAATGCAATCTTAATGTTACATGGTTTCTGGTATCTTCTCATAATTAAGTTTATGTTCTAAATTAAATTTACATGTGCAGAGCTTCTGTTTTATCAAGACACTATATAAATTTATATAAAAAAATTATAGTGAAAAAGAAGAGTCTTTATTTGCATGTTTCTGGATTTCAGAACAGGCTTGTTGTGTCTTTGTGAATACAGCTTGACAGCATCAAAGGAACCCTGCTTAGTATTCTCAATATAGCTTTCTATTGTTATTTGTGGTTCTCCTTCTCTGCTCCTTCTTCTTTGTGATGAAGAATCAAATCCGCAACTTTTGCTCATAAGGCTCACAAAGGATGTTTCAGTTCTAAAGTTTTACTTCATCCAAGTCATGCTATACGTAGTTTTTAAGGGGAACATTTAACAAGAGGCTTCTATATATGTGGGCCACATTATAGTGAATTAATTCCTGTCAGAAGCCTCTGTGACTCTGAACTTAAATCTCAGCGTAATGATGAAACTGGAGATGACTTTGACCTAAAATTACCACAAATGGTTCCAGTTGAAGCCCTGCCTCAGATCCAATTTTAAGCAAGTCAGTGTAATGCTATAACGCAAATGATATAAAAGATGTCAGCTTTGACGCTAAACTATTCACTATACCTACTGTTTGTGCATGGCTACAATTTGTTTGGTGTCACAACGCAGATTCTCCTTTGAAACACCTTTCACCATATTTCAAACCAGGAAATAAAATAAAAAATAACAACCATCTCTCTATGGCTAAGAACAATGTATTATTTATGAAAAACTTTGCTTTTAGTTAAATTGTATATAAAAACAACTTTTATTTAAAAAATTATATAATTTATAAACAAATAATTAATAAACAAATCTATTAGTACCGCAACCAAGCATTTTTTGAATTTTGACCTTCTTCTGGCCATCTTTTGAGCTTTTTTGCTTGTTCTCAAATTAATTTTAAGAGGATTTAAATGACTCTATGACTCTGGAGCCACAGTCTTCTGGAAAGGATCTTAAGAAAATATTTATAAATAACCAACTAGTGTTTTTAAATAAAGGTAACAAATGTGGGTTCTATTTGTTTTCAGGTCTTTGTATTGAATAATTTTGATTGATTGTCACAAAAGAATGTCTATAAATGTAACAAGAATATTATTTAAATATTTCCTTTCATCAGTTTCCTTAATCTGTTGCATAGCAACAAAGTTGTCCATCCTACTCTTTTCATAGTTATTCTTATTGTAGACCTACACATATTTATTATTTGTTAAAAATTACAACAAATTTCTCATAGTATTTCTTTCATGGTACTTTTTCAAAAAGTCCTTTTCTAGCTTGCAGACCCCTGATCTAAATGATCAACCCCAAGTCCTTCAGGTTGGAAAGCCTCTTTGATAAATCTGCCAATTATGTATGGGATTCATGTTTGAACTCTAGTGTTCTAATTTCGTAGAGGTAAAAAAAAAAAAAGCATGGAAATGAAATATGTAAAATCAAAAGGTTATTTAAATGATAAATAATGCAGTATATTATTTATTATAAAAACGGGTTACCTATTAAACTTTAAGGTTTTATTAGTGCCACATTCAAAAAATCTTTGGGGTCTTCTTATACCACTGACACATTGGTTTATCTATTGCTTTTTGAGGAGTGTTTAAATGAAAACTAAGTCATAGCCATTCTAAGTTTTTTTAATGAAAATATGACATTTTATGCACTTTTGTTTTCTGGTTTCTTCTGTTTCATAATCGTCTCTGTGGGTGACAAGATGTAACATGCTGTTTAACATGGCTGACCTTTATAAGGATTGAAAGTGGTGCCATGAGAAATAGTTTAAAACCAGATACAGGGTCTGCATTTGCGTAGCACTTTTTCCAAGTCAGAGAACTCCAAAGCACTTTACACTAAATCTAGTCATTCATGCACACATTTTCACACTGATAGTGGTGAGCTACATTGTGGCCACAGCTGCCCTCAGGCAGACTGACAGAAGGGAGGGTGTCATATAACCGGTGCTGAAGAAGAAAAAAAATGTCTTGTTTTCTTTGCGAGTTTCAACATTTCAACATAATGATGCTTAGTCTCACAAGATGTTTGGTGAACCTATCTTGTTTCTATTTTGCACGTGCAGCGGCTTCTTCACTTCTAATTGCATGATGTCAGAGTTAGCCAACTACATCAGTCAATGTAGTTTATAAAACAATGTAGAGTGATACTCTGGAGACCATGCCCACGGATCTTTGGATGTCTAAACTTATCTCATCAAATGGAGTAAGCAAGAATATCTTTTGACAATCAAATGCACTCCTTACATCTCCTTTTCAGTTCTGAAATTAAACCTTGCAGTTTCTGCTCAAACCTCTAAGTATCTGTCATTATAAAATGTAACATCTGGTCAAAGTGACAGCATCTGACTTTGAGTCATTGCTGGATGCAAAACACCTCCAGTGGTTTATTATAGATTTTTTTAGGGAAGTAAAATATACAGTACCGAGAAGATCTGCTGGTGTCATCTCTGAGTAAGAGTTCCCTGCATCCCCACTGTCTAGTGATGTAAATCCTTTTTAATAACAATTTAACAATTTTTTTTAAGAGCTTAGACAGATGTCCATTTGAATGACTTTCTGATTGAATGGCACAGCAGGAGTTTCACAATTACAAGACTACAACGAAAAGCTGGAAGGTAGTAGTCTAGTAGCATTTTAACAGTGTTCAATCTCTCCTTTTTTGCTCCATTGTCCTTTTAAACCTTTGAGCCTTTGTGTTTCACTCTGGGAACTGGATGTACATACCAGAGGGACACAAAAACTGTATTTGGAGGTCATAAACTGTTGGCCCCTCAAAGTTTAGAGGATGGAGATATACACTAAAAAAAATTAAGCATGGACAAAATTATGAAACAGAAGCAGTGGCTTTTTAGTGTTGCAAACATTTTCACAAAATAACCTTAGCTAAGCATTCTTCTTGCAGACAACAAAGGCAGTTTTTATGCCTCGGGAGTCTGAGCAGATGTCTTCTCAAAGCTTTGGGCCTTATAAAAAAATAATCATGTTTAAAGTCTATCAAGCTCTAAATCAATGGGAGGAGAGTGTTTGAATCAACATCTGAAAAAAGAAGGTTCTTCTTCCTTATCACAACGTGAAAATGAATGAACAAAAATTAAAACTGCAGGATTTAATGTTTTGTTGTCGTTTTCCTTGGATCAGAAGGACAAAGAAAAAAGTAAAGGGGAAAAACATCGCACAGAATAAACCATGTAAGAAACGATGTAAGATATTGTAACTTCTGTGCATGTTAGTAAATCTTAGTTAACACAATACTTTTCTAAATATATCCAATAACAGGTTCAACTATGTTAGCAAATTAGACTAAATGTTGTACCTTGCAAAGGTTTTTATACCCATCACATTCTGTCACTTTACAACCACCATTATTTTTTTTTTCGTTTTGTGTGACAGACCACTTGATGCATTTCACTTTATTTGGGATTTTAGAGCAAATGAAAATATGTCAATATCATGCTTTATAAAGTTATAACATTGGAGAATGAAAAAAATGAAAATGTAACAAAAAATAAAGTAAAGGAAAGTAAACTTTTATAATTGCTTTTTACCTATTTAGATTTTTTGGTTGTCAATTTTCTTTTTAAAGGACTTAACATTAATTTGCAAGCTGTCAAAAGATCAAGCAATATCAACATAATGCACTACTAAAATAAAAGTACATAATAATAAACAAAATAATTATCTTTAAGCTTAGTAAGCATGTAAACATGCAATTACATTTGTTTAGTGATATTTGCTAAATTTCAATGTTACCACAGAATTACAGTACAGGCATAAAATATTTTTTAAATGTAATGTTTATGCGTAAATTAAAAGGAAATTTGATTTGCAATGAACGTGCTACATAAACTATTAACTTGTAGTTATTAGGTAACTATTCTAACACCTTCTCCTTAAGTGCTTTTAGAGTGGAAATAAACAATTGCCATCACAGACATTGATGTTATACTGATAAAGGTCAGAAACAGTTAATATATTTAAATCTCACTATCTACCCATCAATAATTTATTTGTACAGAAATTACAAAAAAAATTAAAATTTACAAAGCTAGTTTTAAATCATATCCACATGAGCCCAGTTAACTAAATAAATATATCATATATTTAGTATAAGACCTGGCTCCAACAAACCAATAGCACTTTAGTAATATCATTTTAACCTTTCTCTGAAAAAAACAAACAAAAAAATTGGTAGGTTGATGTCAGTGCATTGTCTGATATAACAATCTTAATATATATCATACGATTTTACTATAAGCAATTGTCACTGGAAAACAGTTCCCGCTATACTGATGGGTAAAAAGTAAGAGTGCTGATGCATGTTTTGTGCACCAAAGATATGGGATTTTTAAGGCTTTTTTCTTTTCAACCAATAGTCTTCAAGCGGTAAACTTTCAAGTCTGTATCAGTCCAGTTGACTTGATCTTGTTTTTACAATGATGTGTTCTGTAGAGATTAATTCATGCATTAGAGCTCAGTTTAAAACATAAAGGAACAGTCAATTGTAGAGAACTGTATGGCCACATGTTAGTAAAATACCTAAAAACCATAGCTTTACTAGTGTTTGATTTTCTCCTAAGAAATGAATAGGAAAAAAGTTAGTTACAAAAAAATCCATCAACAAACTTTCTTCTCCAACCTCAAGAAACGTTTTGGTGTGCTAAAATATTCCATAAGCAACTCTTCAACATTAAACAGAGTCACTCTATCGCTGCCTTCCTACCCCGTTCACATCATCTTGCTCCCTTGCTTCATATCTTACTACCTTTTCTACCTGGCTCTTCACTCTTTTTCACACCCTTGTTGACATTCAGCAGGAAAGGTAGATGCAGATGAGTGCAGCTTTGAAGCCAGTTTAGGGGTGGGCACATGCAGGGGAGTTTTATATATGTGAAACTTTCTTGTAAAGCTACAAATCTCATCACTGAGCAAGAACCACCACTGCCACAGATTATACCCTGTACCGTCTGATGATTTGCAGGAATCATTTTTTTTTTTACCATAAATTTCTTCTCTAGCACTTCAATCATGCTCGACCACCGGTGTCCTGGTGATTATAAACAACTTGGAAGGGACATATTACAGAGCTAGAGCTGGGGTAAAGAGGGAAAGAGTACAAGAATAGAAAAAAAAGGGGGGGGGGCGAAAAGAGGCAAGCATCCCTCCTCCAGCAGCTCTCCTTCCCTCTGCTTTTCAATCTCTCCTTTGTATGTGTGCCACCTCTAATACCACTGCCTATCAGCCAGAGCTGAGGGAGATTTTCCATGTGGTTAGCAATTTTTTCAGGCCATCAAGTGCCGCCATTAAAAGGATCTGGCAGGCTAGTAAAGATGAGGATTTGAGCTGAGAGGCAAGACGTTTCTGATTCAGAGGTGTGCAAAAATAGTATCTCATCTCGCAGCACACATTCTAATTTACTTTAAGAACTTTAGACTATGAGGTGGATTACATAAACAGATTGGAAAGACGGCAACATGTTACGTTCAAAGTCTCTGTCTCTGAAAATGTTTTAAAAAGGCTCTCCCGGACACTGCTTTTTGGGTCATACTGTTGGAAAGCTGGATGTACAGTTAAGCTTGCATTTACTAAAACATCTGGGCTTTTTAAATTTTAAATTACATTCAATCAGTCAAGACGTATGTTTCTGATAGGAAGGGAGACAAAACATATTAAAAAAACAAAAACACTTGTTGCTATTAGCACAAGCTATCCATCAATATCTTATGGGAAATATTATTAGTACTTAAGCAATAAAACCCCTCCTAAAATTTCACAGCAGGTTTCTGCATGTTTCCATTATTATTTTGATAATTTGTCTTTGACATCAATACTTAAAGGTTCTTTGTTATAACCGTAATCTTTAGATCACAAATTCTACATCAGATACAAGTTAGGAATCTGGTTGAGTCACTTGAAAACCTATGGAATGAGATCGCTGTCAAAAAGGTGTATGCACAACTCTAACATTAAAATTTCTCCTTTCTCTGCAGACACAAATGGAACTTTGTGGGTACGATGATGTCTTGGGGCGGAGTAGCGATCCGCGATCTCATCAAACACAGCCCGCTCCAAATTTAAAGATGGCAGGAGACAGTGTACCGGTTTGAGGGACAACACTAGGTGAAGCATCACAGGTAAGATCAACATATATCTCTATATAAACAAGTAGTTGCTACAACCGGCCCACTATCTTCCTGCGTCTTTAAATTCACTTACAGCTTGTAGATTCACTCTCAGACTCACAAATATTTCAGCAGAATTTTGGGTTCAAAAACTTTATTGACATATAAATATGAATGCTAATGTTAAGAGTTCTGCATACACCTTTTTGACAGCAATCTTACTCCATAAAAATCGTATTACTTCACAATTCACAAGAACAATAGTAATAGTAAAATGAAAATTTCACTTGTTACTTTCTTTAGATCCCAATATAAAACAGTTAAACTGATATAACAAATTTGGACCTAACTAGTAGATAATAACAAAGGTTTCCTGTTGGGAGAAAGAAAAAGCAGCTTTGTAACAGAAACATTTGAAATAAATGATTTACCAACAGAAAAAAAACAGAATATATTGACCACTTTTCCTACAAACATAATTTACACTGTAAATGTGTCAGATTTGCTTAAGTAAACAGGTGTAAAAAGACCATTGTTAACTGTTGGTAACATTTATCCATTTCTGTATCTAAGGTTTAAAATGGCAAAAAGAGAACTTCAAAATGCTTGAATCTCATCTTTGACTTTTTTCACAAAAATGTATGGCACAATTCATTTGAAGGTTGGGCAGACAGACATTTATGAGTTTCTGAGCTTCCCCTTCAACGATATCTCATGCTTGTGCACTGAACATTAAATGTTTTCCTCTACCTCTTAAAACGTCCAGCTACGCATGACATCAAGTAATGCTGCAGAGCATTGCAATGGTGTATAACAGAACAACTTGTGAGGCGAGTACACTTTTCAAAGCAAAGCAGTAATATATACTGTTACAGCACTGATCAGTTTTTTTAGTCTAGTCTTTTTTATATATTAACTACTTAAGTATTATCTTGTCACTGTCATAAATATGACGATTAATTATATCATATTAAACTATTTTCTATTCAAGATCCTTGCTGCAGTGCAATACTTTTGAATCTATGTATTACTGTTGTGCAACTTTATTTGAGTTTAGTGTTTTAAAATACAATGAAATGACCATACTTTAGGAGAATCTTCTAATTTTTAGGGATTTACCGTATTCATTAAATTTACCTCACATCAGCAAAATTCAAAACAGTGACCAGATGTACTGTCTTACTCTGTCCCCACCTCAGAGCAACAAACTTGCAGCATTTTCTCTTGTAAACATCTATCAAAATGGTCTGCTTCTTACCCCCTAAGGTTCATAAAAAAGTAGCATTCAATAAAGTCTGAGACCACTGTGATAAGTGGAGTTTAGTGATAAACCCCACCCTATTCCCAATGTATGAATGCTTCTGTATTTGTAATGCGAGTGTAAATGCTTTAGTGTGATAAGTCTCCTTCTTGAATAGGTAAAGGCTAAAACCCCTTCATCTAAATGCGTCTCAGATGGTGTTTTATGTGTGCTGATTTATGTACATATCATACACAAAAAGTACTTGACATTGCATTTGATAAAGAAAGTGTGGTTATCGTGTTTCTCCTCTTTGCCTCATCAGCACTTTTGCAGCCTTTTCATGGTTGTTAGGAACATGAAAATGATGAATGCAGCAATTGTTTCTTTCCAGGCTAGGTTCTCCTGGTCACTTCCTATAAATAGATCAATACGAACTATGTACAATACAAAAATTACAAGTGCAAAGAGTAACCAAAGACTGCTTGTGTGTGTCTGAATCTGCATGTGGGGGTTTTCCATGTTCTTTAAGAAGAAATACATAAATAACAAAAATAATGGAAATCCCACATGAGGAATGATCAATAAAGTTGTAAGTTATTAAAGCTAACAACGCAAACATGTAAACCAACATGGATTACCCCATAGTGGGAAAACTTCCAGGATTTTTATGTATCCCTGCACCATTTTTATAGGGGTACAACCTACATGGCTAAACAAAACCAAATATCTGGTAGTTATTATTACTATTTTTTATTCAATTTTATATTGTGTACAGCAACCATTAAATTTGGGTTTTTGAAAAAGCAAAACCATTCACGTCTAAAATTTTTAGTTTATTGGTATTTAGTAAAATTACTTAAACTAAAAGACTAAAACTACTGCAGATGAGAAAAATTTTGGAAAATAAATTTTATTTCGTTTTAAACTATGTTTAACTAAATTAAAATATTTTAAAATTAACAAGTCCTGTAGTAATGTAATGTAACAGTAACTTTAAGCTTCCTGAATTACTTAAATGTACGACATAAAAACGAAACTGACCTTGACAGGTTCAGTCCCTTTTCTCACATCACATCAAACTTGCATGAGATGCAGAGACTTGCTTTTCCACAAACATACGTGCAAATTACGCTATGGTCTCAGTACAGGTGACTGCATTAAAAGTGTGCACCATTCTATCAAATAAATAAGACTAGTGCTGCCTCCCGGAGTGCAACTTCTGACAGATGGCTCTCAGCAATCTTCCCTTGATGGGTACAAAGTGTGCAAGTGGGTTTTCCCCTGTGTGCCCACTCAAGTCCATGGGTACGTGTGCACCTTATTTGATAGTGATTGTATTTGAGTCGCTCATATTCAATTTTAACGATGCCATTCTCAATATTTTACACCTCATCATCTACATTCTGTACCCATCCTCTCACTGTCCCTCTTCCCCAAATGTATTCATCCTCTTGGTTTTATCAAGGACAGTACATAAACATTGGAAGTTCTCAGAGACCTTCAGCTTTTCTTTATGTGTTATTGAAAATATTCCATCATAATATGCATTTCTAAAGCTCTGTTAGTTTTGCCTGTTTATCTCTATGTCTGCAAGGGAAACTGTGATACGTCGCCAGAAAATTAGGGAAAAAGAAGAAATAAAGAAAAACATTAAAAATTCTTAATTAATGCAAAAATATTAAATTCCAAGGTTTATTGTGTCAAATATACTAGTTGAATTTGCAAAGAAACCACTCTATGTTTTAAATAGCAGTTGCAAAGGTTTTAAAATGGTCGATTTTTTGGTTGAAATTCAACCTATATTGAGTATCTGACACATAGAGCAGACATCAATGCAGAGATAGGTGTGCGAATGACTATACAATGTCTGTACTGACCAAGCCCTGCAAAAAAGTGAGATGTTTCCTTACTAAACCTTGGATTAACAGTGACCTTGAGGAGCAGCTAAATAAGAAAAAAGCGCCAGGAAGGCAGAGAAGTAAATATTAAGGACAGAAAAAACTCAAAGTCAAGATTAGAAACAACATGACGTACGGGAGGAAGCTGGAGAAAAAACTTGAGAAGAATAGTACCCAAAATGTGCGGTTCTGGTTGAAGAAGATTACAGGCTTCAAGCAAAATTACATTAGCATAATAGCATAAAGCAAAACAGCATCCTCTCTTGCTCCCAGCCAAACAGACCTTAACCAAATCAGGAGATGCTGCTACTCTCTTGTGAAGAGGTACCTGGAGAGACTGAGGCAAAACAAGACTTTAGGTCAAGATGGAGTTAGGCCAAAGTCCTGAAACCGTGTGCAGAACAGCTCTGAGTGAGTCTGAACACAGCCGTCACCACCTGCAATAACTCTTTGAATAAGAATAAATTTAAAATAATTATTAGGAATGCACAAGATTGAATTACCCTTGGGGACTATTAAAACATTTTTAAGTTGAATTTGAATTTAATTCAAATAAAATAGTTTTTCACACCCCTGTTTATATGCTGTTGACAGTCAATGCTGTGATTGGGCTTTGAGCAAAGTAAGGTGAATGTTCAGCCATAGATGCTAAGATTAGAGTCAGTGCCTTTAGGTCTAAGCCCACCCCCAAAGCACTGCTTGCTGTTATGGCACGACATAGAACTTTGTGATTAGCATGTTTTTGTGTAGTTTAATGTGCTTTTGTTTTAATTTTAGTGATCACACTCTAAAATCAATTGAGGTTACAATGAAAGAATAAGTATTTTTAATTCAAGAATTAAACCAGATTATGTGTCACTTACTTTTGCAACAATATAAAGTGGAACATATTTATTAAGGTACATTTGCGATTTATAAATGGAATTTGACTTCTGAGCTTTGACTGATCTAAAATCCTTGAATTTTGTTGGAGACTTTTACAGGTAAATTTGCCCATTCTTATGAGGTATTTTCAGATAAGTTCTTTGTTAAAGATTGTAGGTTGGCTTAAATAGCAGTCTTTAAAATACCTACATCCTTGACAAGCTGTCAGTATATGACAAACTTGGACTTTTGGTAAAGGAACCTGGAGATTATATTTATTTTTGCTTTTCAGCAAAACTGTCAACATGTAATCGAAGTGAATAGGCTGGCACATTAGTTAGCCATGGTTATTCATCCATGATTTTCACATTGGTTAGACAAAAAACATTTTTTTTTGCACTGCTATCTTTAAAACAACATTCAATGTCTTAGTGTTAATAACTGTTTCACGGTTTCAAAGATATTAAGTAGGTTGTTAATGTTTTTAAAGACTTTGCTCTTTCTTTACATGCTTGAATGCCTAAGTACATTTTTTCATACCCGATTAATCATAAAAATGTTCTCACCTGGTCAAGACAAAACAATAATGTGCAAAAAACAAAGCTAACAAGTCAGCAAGTGTTTTCCCTGTTGTTATTTTCTGTTGCCTGCTACTTCTACAATGCTCTCAAAGGTTTAGGGGTTTTGTTAGACACAACATTTATGTGATGTTTTCAAGCCATACTTTTAGCTCGGTTTCCCATAAGTACCTGGTAAAGTAATATCCGACAACTACAGTTCCACCCAGAGCCAAAGCTAATGTATGCAAATGCAAGTTACTTCACATTGTTTAAATAGTAAATACAAAATTGTAACTTTAATTGTGAGAAAACACAAATTTTTTGTTTTACATTTTACACACATCAGCTTCATTAAAAGTAGTTCCCGATTTTGTAGACATTTGCTCTATGTAGCAATTATAAATTGATATCATATGATGCAATAACAGATTGCCTGAATACAACCCAAAAAAAGAAGATATTTTTAAAAGAAAAATAGAAGGGGCAGATCTACAGTGGCGAGATAATGATTTAGATTTGTTTTAATTTATAAAGGTAGTTCACAAAAGTGAACTAAGCCAGTCAGTTACAAGAACTTAAGGGCCAAGGATAAAGACCAATACCATTCTTGTTTACAGATTTCATTATCGATGCTCTGAAAAATGTGTTGTAATGTATCAATATATGTCGTGTCAGGATGAGAAGAAATTAATGATAAGATATCAGAAAACGGAAAACTCAATTTAAACTATGAGGGTTAAATGGTCACAACAATGATCTTAAAATGGGACAACTGGGATTACTAAAATATAATGCTGAAAATATTTTTGCTATCTAAAATGTTAGGCATCCTCTCGAAACATAGCTCCACTCTAAAGGTTCATGGGACTATGTAAAGTAACATGTAAAAAAGGTTCCAAAATTAGCATTCACATCCTTTTTTTATAGGGGTTAGCATAAAATATATTGCCATATTTGCAACAAACAATAAACAACAGTTTTTCTACTTCATATCTCTTCTCACTCATGTATATTCTATTTCCTTCTTTCTTAGCTATGGCTTTTAGAGATTTGTAATGATATGATTGCAAAACAATTTAGCTTTAGTTAGTTCTTATACAGTAACTTGGAACGTGGAAAGAAATGACTGGGAGTACGGCATCTATCAAGGAGCAATTAAATCTTTTGTGTATTCCAGATGCATGCAGCTGAAAAGCCTTAACCTTTACAGCACATACTGTGAGAAATTAGTAGGATTCTCTTGGTATGTTTATCTGATTATCTTGGTATGTTTATCTTTATCATCTTGTTCTTGCAGGCTGGCTTCGACAGATGCCTGTTTAGTGAGTGGAATCCATTTTCAGTAAACATTGTGATATTTTATAGAGTGCAACATTCGGCTGGATAACTATCTGGCCCGTTTTTTTTAAAATAGTTGTTCACTCTGCAGATGTTTTTATTGTGTTAAATGTAGCCTCATTATGAACACTTTACCACAAAGACCCAAGAAGCAAAATGTATGTGTAATTTGTGTAGGAAGAAAAATATTTATCCAAAACATTAAAGCGACTTCACAAGAAACCAGATTTTTATAAACACCTATTTAATTGTTATTGACATAAATAGAAACTCAGCCAATTAGATGGTTTAAACTTGATACTTTCAGCCATTTTTGTCAATGGGCGTTGCATTGACAAAAATGGCTTGTTGATGTCGCCAGTCAGAGGAAAATAGGCAGACGTCCGAAAAATAAAGTTAAATTTTATGATGGAAAGGCAACAGTAGCTGAAACGACCAGTCATTGCAACCAAGATATATGGAATTATCATATGTATCATATGGACACATTGATGCAAACATTGTACAGTCACATAAGAACACACTAGGTGTCAGTAAACTAAGGCTAAAATTCACACTAAAATGGGACAATAGTCAAGTGGAAACATGTTACCTGTTTTGATAAGTGTAAATTTTAGATTCAACATTTAAATGATATTTAATGTATGCAAGGAGCCGTCCTGCTTTAATGGTTCAAGCTGCTGTTGATGTAACGCTATATTTTGGGCTCCTTAGTACAAACTCAGTATTGTTTAATTGTAGCAAGAAAAAAACAAAATTGTAAATTGTGTACATATGCATGAGAATGAGTTCCTTGTAGCCCATTAGCCTCCAAAGTCACCAGATCTCAATCCAATTGCACATATTTGAAATGTGGATTCACTTAACTCATAACCATTAAGTAAGAACTTTGCTAATAACTTTATTAATAATTTACTAAATTACAACACTGTTGTTCTCTTTCCTGTAAGGCATCTTGAATTGATATTCACAGAACCCCAAGCCAGATTACATACACTGCAAAAGGGATTCTTGTGATTACCTTCCAGGTCCAACTTTTATCTTTATCTCATTGGTAGTAAGTTACTGCAGCTCCTGGGGTTTGTTTCAACATGCAGATGAACCTCACATTGTGTAACAATAATCTCAAGCATGCAGGAAAACAGCAGGGGTGATACCACCACTTGTGGGGATATATCTGTAAAAAGCAGACACTAACAAGGATCTGTAAAAGGCAAAAACATGGGATCTTTGCAAATAAGCCAATAATATCAGTTTGAACATGTGCTAGGCTTAAAGCCTCAAACAAACAAATAAGCAGTGTTTAGATCAAATAAATATTCTATTTACCTAATTCAGTTGAGTGTTTGGAATCAGTTGGTTGACAAAAATCTAGTATTAGGTAGAGAGTTAATATTACTGTCTATACATATAATATCGGATCAAAAGAAGCTTGACCTTCACTTTTACGATTCGAGCGGAGTTTAGAATTTATTAAGTATCCTTCCGTAACAATGAAAATAATTTTTGCCTTGGATCAAAATCCACACACTATTTGAAGATCATAAAACAACCTTTGCTTGTTGTACTTGATGTCAATTGTTTTCTTCTCACAGGGTAGCATTAAAAGATAAAATCCATATCAAAAATTGTAATTTGAAATCTATTTTCAGTGGTTTAAAAGCGAACAGGCATCTGTTAAAATGTCTGATTATTCTGATCAAAATAAAAAGACTTTGATATATCTGTTTAAAACTTCCACACATAGTGCAGAGTACATTCTTTAAACCCTGTTTCAAAATTTTTCACACTATTGAACCAATACTTTGTTGAAGCCCTTTTTAGTTAACAGCCTTCAGCATGTATTTCTGAGGTTCTCAGCTTAGTGAGAAGTAGTTAAGATTAGAGTCCGGTCCTTTTGGTCTAAGGCCATGTTACTCAAATAGAAAACAAGTGAACTGCTTCTTGCAGATCACAGGTCAGTATCTGCCTGAAGCAGAGGACTTCAAACTTAGAATAGGACAGAAGATGTATAGAAAGTTAATGATCTCATCCACAGTACAAGAGAGCTAAGCTCGCTATATATTTATCCATAGTATTGAGCAACAATATGTTTGGTTTGGCTATGGCCATGAATTAATCAGTACCAAGAACTATAATTATTAAACTTTGTAAATGTAATAAAAATGAACAAATCAGGGCATTTTTAGGAATTAGTTGCAAAACAGCATCTGTGTTCCTGTTTTTAGGCATACTTGGCTAGTAAGCTGTGGTATTACGTAAGCTGTGTGGAATACTGGCATTCTCAAAGAGCAAGCAATAAAGCCATATGTAAAATAACCACAAATAACTTCTCCCAAAAATCCAAGAATTTACTAAAAAATTGCTTCAACTTAAAGTTTAATTCATGGGTATAAATAGACATCCAACAGTCATTACAGTAAAAAATTTAAATTAAAACAAAAACAAACAAAACGCACGCACGCACACACAAACTGGCTCAAATGGCACCATCAGGATGATATCCTCTGGTACCTGTTTGACAATATCCTTAAACTCATTCCAACCCCACAACTGGTGACAAATCCCCATGTGGAGGTCTTGAAAGAGATGTGGAACCTACTTACAACATAGATCACAAAAGCACTCATACAGATGCACACATGTACTGATGCAAGCCAACACATTTAATTCAATAGCTGTAAATAAGATTATCTGTTTAGTTTTATGTTAGTACCATTAGAAAAAAAAATGTTGTTAAGAGTTTTGAGTAGTTCGGTTCATCAAAAATATCAGTTTACAAGTTTAGTTTTATGTTATTACAATGAGAACAAAATGGATTGTAGTACACTACTTATAAGGCCTAGCAGATTTGATTATTTCAGGCTCAACAATGAATGTCAGGAAACAGGATCCTTGCCTTGTGAGCGCATGTAAGTTGAGCCAGATAACGGATGGTCTATACATTCTGATCAGGAGGCTAAAAGCCAAAAATCCCTGTAGTGTGTATGGCACACGGTCTGTGATTAGAACCGCCTACCAGTAGGTGGTGAAAAGATATATAAAAATGAGTCTGGGAAAAGGAATTCAGACAGCATTTGGGCTTACTTCAGGTGAGTGCTACTTGCTGTCTCCATTCAGCCAAATGTAATAAATGTTTGGTGTTAAATTTACACCTCTGTTTCAGTCTCTTATTGATTGGTCATTAATAATTCGCACATCAAAGATCCGTGAGGAGTACAGATGAAGAGCGGGGTACTCTTTCAGAATAAGAAACACAAAACAATACACATGATACATTATGGTAAAAACAAAGTTTGAATCTTTTATATCATTACCTTATAAACATTTGTAGACATAAGCAAAATAATCAAATTCAGTCTTATATAATATTGTTCTAGACTGTCTTAACATGTCAAACACCCAGGATTGGACCTCATTCCTTTGATCTTAAGCAGTTACCATAATACAAAGCTAGAATGTATTCCCCACAGCCAAACACTTCTAACCACTATAATTTTTTGTTGATAGTTTGTTTATTGTAATTAAAGATAGAAGTAAGAAAGTACAGGGAATTACTATATCGGCCATCTAATTGCAGCAAATAATCAAATGATGAGGAAGAAGGGGAGTAGATGTCAAGACATGAGTTTGAAGATGCCAAAAAGAAAATTGGGTTATACACAGTATACCTAAAAATGCGTTTTATCTCTCGTTTGGCATCCAGAAACACATAGCAGGTGGCATGAAATTAGAATGCCTATCCGATATAAGGCAGTGGTGGGAGGGGAGATCCCGTTCCAGTTTAGCTTAGCTTAGCATAGCAGCCAGACTGGGTTTGTGAACTGAACTCTGCTGTACCGAAAACCCCAGATTCAATCACATTCAATCCATATTCAAGGATTCAAGGATTCAAGGATTCAAGGATTCAAGGATTCTTTATTGTCATTTCAACAAACATGATGGTACATGAAGTGGAACGAAATTATGTACTCACGGTACTATTCCACCCAAGAGCTAATATTAAAATAGATAAAATAAGTTAAAAAATAAAATAAAATTAAAATAAATAAAATCGAAGTGAAGTAAGTAAAATAAATAAA
>JAVLVB010000003.1:219109-234306 GCA_032876305.1 Orestias chungarensis
CACACACTCACTCACACACTCACACACACACACACACACACACACACACACACACACACACACACACACACACACACACACACACACACACACACACACACACACACACACACACACACACACACACACACACACACACACACACACACACACACACACAGGCACAAGATATACCAGATATTCACATGGTGGTTTCTGTTCCTTGCAAACCGTGGCAGTTCAATAAGCTATTAAGCAGTGAGTGGAAATGCATGCCAAATCTCTTTCTCGCCAAAAAGTATCCATCCATCAATGTTGGAGCCTTCCTTAACACACACAAGTGTAGCCACAGAGTAGCCCCATAGTTGCCATAGAATACTTCCTTGGTTTCAAATTTAAAAATAAATGTTGATGCAATTAAAAGACTTTATAAAACCTAATAATATTTAAGGGACCTTTTTTCAAAGTTTCATATTCAAGTTTTGATAATTATATAGCAATGTGAACTAAACAATAGAATAATCTTTGAAACAACCAAAAATTGTATTGGTAAAACTTTCCAACTAAATAGATATATTTTAATGTAAAGTCACTCATCAAAAGGCATATTTGCTATAACTGGATTTTCTTTCAAACACTAGAATTTGGTTTAAACCAATGTTTTCATTTTACCAAATTGTTTCCATTGACTTAAATAATATTACTATTTTAGAGTAGCTAAGCCGGGGTCCCAACTCTGGAGCTCAAGATTAGGGTGATGGAAAGGAGGCCTTCCAGTCTCAAAAACTTAGTGCTCCCAGGAAAATTATTCCTTAAAATAGCAGAAGAAACATCCCCAAATATGATTAGATGAAATAATAAAGGTTTGGTTTTTGATTGATAAATGAGAAATGTATTATTCATTTTCAATATATTTTTATAAAATCTTAGTAAAACAGGTAATTACTAGTTTTATCTTACAACAGTTAACAAATTTCAAATAGTTTTGTGATTGATCCCTTTGCTATTTGTTATCAGAAACCAAGAACAGAGGTATGAAAATACCACCGCTGAATGGACGACCCATCAAACTCTAAAGCAGATAGGCTACAACAGCAGAAGATTAAACCAGATGCTACTCCTGTCAACTATAAAATAAAAACTGAGACAAGAATTAACACAGGCTAACCTAGATTGTACAATAACAGACGTGAAATCTTCGCCTGATCTGATAATTGTTCATTTCAGCTGCATGATTCAGTCAATAAAGTCAGAAAAATGTTTAAACAACATTTTATCATTGTTCGTCTGTATCAACAGTTTGTTGTTAACTATGTCCATCCCATTGTGACAACCCTGCACCCATTTCTTAATAGTGACCTCCAACAGGAAACTTTCCCACGTCATTAAAGCTGTTATTTGCATGGCCAATTCAACAGTGCAACCTGGTCCGTAACCATTTGTTTATTACAGACAGGTCTGCAACAAATGTATGGTGCTATCATGGTTATATGAACCAATATCTCGACAGAAGGTTTCAGAAACCTTGATGAACGTATGACTTGAGGATTTGAAACAAATCTGAAGGGTAACATGGTTGAAATCCACTGCTAGGAAGGAGTACAAACAAAAGTAGCTATCAAGTATGCAAAAAGGTGATTTATTAAGTTGAATAAGTCAACATTTTTGAAAGGCAATATGACAAATATATTAAAAAAATGTCTTATACAACAAATACTTCATTATACCTCTATGTTTTTGAGACAATACTTGTAACACTATTTTTTAGTTTCTTTCTGTTGATTTTAGACAATGTAAAAAAACGTGATATCTTAACAAACTACAGTCCACAGCTTCCCCTAAAAATATGTTATGAAAATCAGAGTTCAGCCTCAACCAATCAGTGCACCATAACTATGCTACTACATTTAATGACATACTGTAATCCCTTTTAAATTGGTGACCAACTTAAACTTCCATCCACCCTCATCAATGTGCTCTACACATTTCTTTGTCCCAAGTTCATTCTGCCTCTCCTTGAATGAAAGTACTACATGCTGTCTTATTGTTGGTTGCATGCTCCTGGAGGAAAGGACTTGGTGAAAGGACTGCAATTTCCCACAAAAAAAAGTAATGACATTTCAAATGCCCATGGAGGCAATACTTAGATTGACAGAATCGTGGGGATTTCACAAAATGATGAACAATTTCAAAACACCGTGACTTTGCCTGTCAAACTGACTTTAAAACATATTCTGGCAAATAAAAACAACCTTCAGCCTCTGCATAAGATTGGATTTTATATTGTTAGAAAAAAAGGACATTTCCTTATGTCGCTTTGTTCAAAAGATAAAAATGATATGATTTTAAAAACAAAAGCAAAGCACCCTGCATTGTAACTCTAAAGTAAACTCTTCAAGGTTCTGTGTTCCTCAATATGTGGCCCCTGAGATTTTAATCTGTGGCATCTCTATAAGAGATCAAAATCTTTTAGAAACTGCACATGACTAAAGAAATGTATCTTGTAGAGGATTTTCACCGAAGATAAATGTCATTGTCAGCTTGAAACATGCATTTAATAAAACAATATCTGGCACATAAAAACAGTGGTTGATCCTTTCACTAGGTGCACATGAACCCAAGAGATTTAATTATATTAGTTTGTACTGTATAACATTGTTTTTTGTGGGTAAAAATGTTAGAACTGACATTTAGGAAAGCAGCAAAATTGTGTTGTTCTGTACTTGTAAGTAATACAACATAATAAGTCTGAAGTGGCAACCAACAAACCTCTTTATTTAGCATGAACAAATACTTTGTTTTTACAAACAGCAGTACAAACGTATTTGTATGTCCATTTTTACAAGAAAGCACTAAGACTTCAACATACCTCAGTTTGTCAAATATGAAGGTGGTTTCAAAAATAAAATAAATAAGAAAATGCACCTTTCTTTCTTCCAAGTTTTTTTTCTTTTTAAATCAACAACATTTCCTAACATAAACTATCAAATTCAGGTGAATCAGTGTATGTACATTTAAGTACCACATATGATCAAATTTTGTCACTCCATTACTTTTAGTTTCCTAATTAAGTACCCAAAAATCACTTCATGTATGGGGAGCCTTTCTCTGTACTTATGCAAAGCATTGTTGGCTATTCTGACAGCATCTCTGTTTATGACAACTTAAAAGAGTTGCTTCTTTGAATACTGAAAAATATGAGAATTAAAAAGTAAGGACAGCCAGAAGTATAATGCATAAACCTTTAAATCAGGAGTCCCTGATAATGGCTTAGACATACTTAACTTAAAAATATCACAGGCTTACAGTGAGTGAATACGATTTTGTGAGACAGACTTTACTTAGATTAGAGAAAAAGTGTTGAGATTTTATGCCATCTGATCTTTTTTTACCAGTACTGGTTTCAGGTGTTGCATTTATTTTTGCTGCATTCGCCTCATGCTTGTTCAGAGAAAAGAATCTACAAGACATATTTTTTTTCACTTAAAGATAAAAAGTTAAAAAACATAAAAACAAAAAAAGAGGGAGCACAAAAAAATGTGAAAACCCTTGTTTATTTGAGTACCTTAATTAAATTCTAACAAGTTCTAGTCAAAAAGTAGTTATTTTAAAACCAGTATGTGTTTCTTTTTGAAACACAGCTTTAACAAGTTTGCTCTGAGTTCACAGTTGTGATATGTTTTCATCACATTTGTAAATGAGGTCATTCCACCGAGCATTGAGAAAGACCCCACAAATAATTACTGATACAGTTTTTCCTGCTAAATACAAATTTATTAATACAAGGACAGATAATCAATTGCGCTGATTTAAAGTCAGCGGGTATAATAGGTCTATGATCTACTTAGATATTAACTGCTCAATAACCATTTAAAACTGTGTGATGATGGAAAGACCTCACCTGTTGTTTAATGAGTCAATCTTTGTGTGAGTATAAACACGAGGTACGACCAGTATGGTAAACACAATACACAAATGTCGATGGTCTAGCTAAATAAGACTTTCGATGTTGGAGAAAAAAACACATTCAGATGCAAAAGAGAAAAATCTATTTTTGGAACCATAGAGGATAACTGTATTACACACATATACACAAACGCACACAATTGGGTCTGTTTAATGTCTTACTTGAATTTACTTCCATTTTTATTCTCTTATACTTATATAGTCTAACCGTGACCATTATCCAACACACAACTAGTATTAGTAAATGCCTAACCCTAGACCCTACCTGTAATACGAGTCTTTACTGTGGGGCCTAACTGTGTGCCTCAGTACACTGTATTATTGGAAAAACATGCCTTCCCAGGTAAGAAATGCTGAAACTCACACACACAGACCTATACATATACAGCCATTGAGCCATCTCAATATATCTGTATCTCACAATTCTCTAAATCCTCTTTCATTTGTTTTTTGTAAATGTCCAAGTTCCTTCTTTTACATAAGCTCTTTACATGTCTCTTGGTAGATCTCTACAGAGACAATACTGGTGGATCGAGAGAGAGCTACAACTTCGGACAGACACATAGAGAAGTAAAAGTCTGATGTTTGACATGACAGTAGGGTCAAAACAGGCCATTTTCATTCTTCTGGGTGAACAACACGACTTCTCACAGGTGAAACTGATCTTGTCACCTCGTAGATGTGGGTGTGTAGGGCAGCTTAAAAAAAAAAAACTCACCAGAACAGTGACGACTCTTAGCACAACTCCCCTCATGTTATTTTCCAATTTCCTGTCAGTCAAAGTGCCATTCAGTCCATGAACTGGGTCCCATGTGGCAAGCTGCAAGGTACACCCAAAAAGAGAAAGATCGCATCAAAAATGGCAACAAACATTAGAAGATTTCAGTTTTTGATTTACCCTTAAAGTACAATTTTTACAATTTTTCTTTATAAACGTAATTTATTTCGCAACTGATACTCTAATTTTGTCTAGTTTTACCTCATCATAAATAATCCCAGTAAGGGGGTAGCTGCTTATTGAATGTGTAACATTTATGCATGGATGGCTGAGACTAATAGAGCTCTTAAAATGTAATTTGGAAACAACATTTGAGGGAAATCTGTCTTCCCAGTCCGGTAAAATAAAACATGATCAATACTATAACCAGAAAATCTATTCGAAAAAGTCAAATCTATCCTATCAGAGCATCATTATTGGTAATCATACATCTGCACTTTTTTTGTAGATTTTCTATAATTCAAAATGTGTTGCAAGGTTCTGACCTAGACTTCTGTGTCTATCACATTGCATCATAAATGTCCAGTCTTTTCCCCAGGATCACATTATATAATCTCTGCCTGCCTTACGCCTTCAATAAAATATTATTTTTAGCTTCAAAGATCAAAGTAGGGTGGCTTCCCTGTGGACAGAGAACCAGTAGGAAAGAAATCAGTGATTTAGCTGTCTGCTATCCAAAGATAAACACACAGCAACATAAACACACTGGATTGCATACACAGAATTAGACAGCACGGTTTCTGCTTAAAACACACAAACACAGACTGAGGGAAGGAAATGTCAGATAATTAATTTTTCAAAAGGCTAAAGTTACTGGTCATTTTTTATCAATTTACCCGTGGGACAAATACTTATGGTAATACTTTTCTGAACTGGTTTCTTTTTTATGAGGCTCGATTTAGTTAAAATTGAATTGAAGTATTTCCCCTAGGAAAGAATGGAACAGTGGATGCCTGGTCTCTAACAGGAATGTTGGTAGATGTAGAGCTGTAAAACGAAAGAGCAGGTTTTTCATATTGGCAGCACAGCATTTGACCAGTGTGCCACACAGTGAAGAAAATGATGCTCCATCTGGAGACTAATGGACGTCTGTGCATAGTCTTTCTGTATGTATGTATCTAAGAACAAGTGTTGCACCTTCCACCAGTGTAATCGGTTTGTTGACATATTTTGTCAGTTTTTACATTTAGCTAAATGTTCAATATATTTTCATTTATCGTTTAATATTTTGTGGTAGTTATAACATTTTTTTTTGTAAATTCAGATTCTCGTTTTCAGCGACCTTGAAATTTTGTGAGTGTGTGTGTGTGTAAACTTTTGAAATCAAAATGTTTCGCAATTTGATGCCGTATTTTATCATTTGCGTGCACAACAGCTCAATTGTTGCTCACATAAACCTAAAAAAACAATGAAAGAGAATGTTGGGATGAAAACTAGGTTAGGTACAATCGATTTTGCAAGAAAATTGTAAGACGCATTCTTTCAGACCAGAGTATGACATATATACCATTGATAAAAATGTGTACCATTAAGAATGCACATGAATTATGAATTTTTATTTACCTTTAAATGATTTAACATACAAATTAGGGAATTTAGAGTTAGATTCATACTTTCATTTCAGAAATATCAGATTTGGAATAAGAAGTTGTTTTAACCAAACCAAGAATCAAAATAAGATGTACACATACATTACTATATAAAACAAATCAAACCCCTTGAACTTCTTAAACATTGCCACAATAAAAAAATATTAAAAATACAAATAGAAAACTATTACTAAGTGAGTAGTTGACGGTAAATAACATATGGCTTCCAACAGTTGTACAAGTAAAATTGTAAAAGGTGTAGGGAGTGTGCGTTAGTATTCTTACACCTTCATTCAAATTTTTCTAAAAAATATATAATTATGTGCAACTAAATGTCAATAGATGTAAAAAGAAGAAGTAAAGTTAATCAGTATTCCGTTTAAGTTCCGTAACATGTGCCATTTGGTAAATACAAATCTATTACACGCTTGCAAGACAGTTTTCTATGAAAAGCATGTATTTTCTTTTCTCACTGTAAAATATTGCATGTGTTTATTTTGATATAAAAGTCTAATAGCAGTTGTTCATCTTTGGTATAGTTACATGAAAACATGTGAAAACACTTAAAAGGTTTGAATGTTATTATCAAGATGAAGGTAGTGTGTGTGTAGAGAGAGCGTGAAGGAACTGGGATGATGGTGTAAAAAGGAAACGAACAGAACAGAAATCTAGTGGGGATAACATTATTATCTGGTAATGTGTGACTAAAACACAGTAGTACTTATCCTGGGAATTTTATTACTGGATGCAACACAGATGAGCGAATCAGCGGATGGAAAACAGGTTTACAGAGGCAGCATACAAACACACAATGAGAAAAGTGAAACTCTGGATTAATATCATTAAAAAAAACTAAACACTGGATTGGACATATTATTGTCAAAATGTGCCATCTTCACCCGGACTTCAAGAGACTATAACAACAGTCATGCAAGTAGTAGTAGTAGCAGTAGTAGTAGTAGTAGTAGTGCAAAAGTGGATTTGACTGATGGTCGTTAAAACTGCAGTGACAACTAGAAAATATTGCATTTTTCCTTTTAGTGAGACTTGGTTGATCTGCCTACATTGGTCTACATACATAATGTGTATACTATATTACATGCTATCCTTTTTATTGCCTGGAGGTGGAGATGTGGAGCTTGCATGCAAGTCTGAGCTTTAGCCCATTTTATAACATGGAAGAGTTTTTGTAACCTATCTGTTGCTGGGCCAAGTTACATTTAATCTGAATGCAGACCAAATCTTTTGGGTTCTTCTGAACACAATCACAGTGTCACTGGCAGCCCTTCATCATTTTGTAAAAATGTGAGCTTATGGCCAACTCTTAGCTGACCCAGTCTGCTCATATCTATATGTTTCTGTCAGATTGCCAAGACTTGTTTATCAGGAAAGGAGTTTATTATAGAAGGCTCAATGAATACCAAAAAAACCTGCAATGAAATGTAAAGAAGTAGGGAAGTTGCATAAAATATAAATGATGCAGATAGAAGGGTGGCAGTCACAAAAATATCATGAAAGGTAATATGTTGTAATTAAAATAGACATTCAACACACCAGCAGTGCAGATATATTGTTACTTATTTATTTTATTTCATAAAAGACTTGTGAGAGGGCTAGTCTTGAATTGTGTCATCAAACGTGTTTTCATATTAGCAAATAAATAAAAGTAAAGTGTAGGGATAAACATTTTATAAGAAATGCAATTTTGAGTTTCAAAAAGTACCTTTGGATAGTGTTTTTCATTTAGGAGCAAAGCCGTAAGTGAGGATTACTTAAATACAAACAAGTGAAACATTGCAAAGTACACTTTTAAGTGCACAGTTTAGTACCTGAATGCAAAAAGCCTATTATAAAGAGCCAGGGAGATTTAAATAAGAACGTTTTACCACGAGTGAATAAGAAACAAAAGCAAAACAAAGTGGTTTGGTTATATCCTGTAGATGCTTGAGTTGGAAGGAATAGACAGTCTTCTGTTCTGATCGGAATAAAGTTTAAAAAAATATTTATGCGCTGTGATTTAATAACTAAATTATTGAAATGTGTTACCTAAAACTAACTAGTATTTCAAAGCTCATTTTTCAGAATGAAGACATTTTTATTCAAAGGGCTTTCAGAACCTCTACTCCAAGTTCAATTGTACTGAACCATGAACCTTTTAACTCCACCACCTCGTTACAAAACTTAATTCTTTGCTTCCTATTTTAGGTTCTTTGATGTTAACTATAAATTACCTGTTAAAACACGGTAAATTTCAATGTAATTTTTTAAAGGCAGCGCAGAGGTCCTTCTTCAATGCCTCTTACTATATTAGTCTGACCTACTAGTTTTTTTTCAGATGAACCTGCACATGCATTAATCATAACAATGAGTGAGAGCTGGCTTCATTTCCCCTAGGTCATTCAAGTGGAAGAGAAAGAGGAAACGAAGATCGACAGCAAAGTTCATATGTATATATGTATAAATAGAATAGAAAAGTGCTTGTTTATGGTCAAATGAGTAAGGGTCTTTATTGGCAGCCTGACCCAGAGTGGCTGACCGCCTCTGCTTAGGTACATAGCTAAAAAATGGCTAATTTCTCCTTCTGACACATTAAAGAAAAAAAAAAAACAGCATTTGCACCATATTGGCCAAACCCCTTCTGAGTAAGGGCTAAAAGTTTGAAATACTAGGAAGAGACCTTTGCTGTCATTTCACAATAATACCATAAATGATGGAGAAAATAAATAAATAATCCAGGGAAAGAAATAAAAATCTTTTAGCGTTTAAATCATGTCACAAAATGACTGTTTAACCATTTCTTGTTTTTTTCAGTAACCCTGGGCACTTGTTATACTACTGTATGCCTGCCTCACATTTTAGTTGTGTAGGAAGATGCACAGGTTTACAAATCACTTTGGGCATGACGAAGAATTACATGGGATGAGCAATGTATACAAAAAGTACATTGCCGCATTGCTCCAAACTTAAACTAAGATGTTGCAGCAATAACATTAAGTAATAACTAATAACATTAGTTAACCTTGTGCTATACTATGCAGATGCTTGGTTTGCATTTTTGAAGATTCACTCTTTTTGGCTCCCGGAATGGTGGAACAAATGCTTTCAAACCTACTTTCTGTATACCTCACTTAATTGTTTTAGTACTTCTTACAGTAAGTATGGGAAAATAATGCTGTGCCATCTTCATTCTAATAGGAGCACAAAGTACAAAACAGGGAATGCTTCAAAAGTGGCACATACATTTCATAGACATGACAGGACTCAAAACTGTTAAAAATTAGCTTCATGTTCTTCAGGATTACTTAGAATAAACAAAATAAATTTACAAACATACATGGGAAGATACAAAACAGTGATAACTACAATAATGTCATGTAAGGTAATATGCTAAAACAAAAGCACATGTAGAAAACAAAACCACACACAAGAAACATGCTTGAATAACTATAGTTAACAGATGGAAACACAGACAAAGTTTCGGGATACACACATACACACAGAAACCTTGGGAATTTCCAGGGATGTGTAGTCACACAGATGTAAAAGTAATTGGAGCATCAACCATTGCTGTGTGGGGACAAAAGAGTAATTTACTGTCACAACAAACTGTTTCACTCTACAGAGCCTACCCATCTTGCAGACACTCACGCAGATAAACACAAACATCAAATACGTTTCTGTATGTATATATATTCTCAAACTCTAAGGAGTTCCTTGAGATTTGATCCATGCCATGCTTTGTTAGTCTTTGACAAATATATCAAAGGACATTCTTAACAAACAGTAGCTTTTAGTCAGACTGTTACACAAATGTCTCATAGCATATTCAAAATGCAATCGATATCAGATGACATTTTGATGAATGGAGGTGGGAAAAGTGCATAAAGCACTGACAGTGATTCACAGCTGAAACTAAATCAATGAGCAGGGAAAGTTTGAACAAAAACATTTTATGAAATCTACGAATAAATGTCAAAAACTGTGTGCTATATTCTGCGTCACCTTATTGCATGTGGGTAAAACAGGACCAGGGTCCTTTTTTTCATTAAAAACTCCTGTGACATCCAAAGTCACGTTCCTACATAGCAGTTAAGCATTCGTCTCCAGGCAGAAATATAGACGAACTGCAGAGCAGTTTTATAGTCCTCCTTGTTGTCTGTCCTCTATTTGTTTCTTTCTCATATTCCCTTACCACTGTGCTAGTAAATCGAAAAGCAGTAGGAATCTCAATGTCTTTCTCCTTCTTCATCTGAACTATCTCTCTCAATAAGGCAGCACCAGGGACATGCAGAGGGGTGGGGTTTGTGGGCTGAACACCTGCCCCTGCCCCTTGATGCCCACAGTACCCCTTTGTCATTGTTTCTTTAAGTTTTTTATTTTTTTATTTTTTTGTCTGTGCATGCCCTAAATAATAATCATTTAGATCTACCGTGGCTCGTAGATCCACACAATGTGCCCTCAGTGCCCTGCCATGGCCAGTCATGTCTAGCTGCTAACAGCTAAGGCTACTAGAGTCCCGATTCCCCAGAAAGTAAACAACTGGTCCGGTGAGTAGGTTCTGCAGCGGTGATAGTTCTTGCACAGTGTTTTTTTGCAGGATGACCATGTAAAGTGAGCTATGAGCATCCCCTGTGTCATCCAAATTTGCACACACGCCTCTTGTAAGTTATAGGTGCTAACCAGCGGTGCAAAAAGTGGATGTGAACTGTAGGGAGCCGCGCTGGAGAAGTGATTGCAGTAAAATAATTTATAGTCTGCATTTTCTGTATGTAACAACGTCTTTTCATGCACAATATGATTATGACACCGATTAGTTTCAGCCGGTCCTTTTGGAATAATTCAATGACAGGCTGAAAAAAAGCTACTTTATGCGTACCCCCAGAAAGTAACAAAGCTGGAATTGGCTTCCAATTCAGAAAATGACTAAGCGGCGATTCCACTTAATTTTTTCCTACCTTCAGCACTTTTAATCTGGTCTACGTAAAACAAACAGACAAACAAACACAAAAAAACAAAAACAAAAAAAAAACTACAAAAGACAGACCCTTCAAACCTAGACTAGATTATTCTAAACTAGTTTTTCCAACCCTTTCAATGATTTGTGAGACTAAACCAAAGGCACCATTTCAGCACTTTTTTAATATATGCATCACATTACAACTGCTCCAGCTTTTAAACTTCAAAACAGAGAACCTTCAAACCAGGAGTGGATAATCCTAAATCTAGTTTAGAATGATCTGGTCTAGGTTTGAATGGTTTATGTTTTGTAGTGTTTCATCTACAGCAGATTATAAATGCTTATGGAAGGGAAAAATTATTTTAGTCATTTCTCGATTCGGAAGTCAACTTCAACTTCGTCAGAAAGTAGCTAGTTGCATTCCTTCTGCTAGCTAATTACCAAAACACACATTCTATGGGAAAAAGTAAATCTTTTTTTGTTTTTTGTTACTTTATGTTTATCTTGAGATATGATGTGTTATCTTATTTTTTACTTATTATATTTTATTAAAACTATGCAATATGCAAATTCATAATTTTTAACTTTTGCAGTATAAACAAAACAATAATAGAAGAATTTGAGTTTTTATTTTCTAAACCTCTCATTTATTTACACTAAAATTAAAAAGGCCTATGTATGCTAATATCCATACAAATTATATTACTTTTTGACCCTTGCTGTCATGCGCAAAGTCAAAAGTCAAGCACTTGGAATAATAAAGGACAACGTATCAATGGATTAAATGTGCGACTATACAGTACAATTTTTTAAAAAGGTATGAAATGTCAATTTGTGTTTGTGTGTGTGTGTGTGTGTGTGTGTGTGTGTGTGTGTGTGTGTGTGTGTGTGTGTGTGTGTGTGTGTGTTTTATGTGCATCAGATTGTAGTTTAAGGATCATGTTTCATTTTTCAGAGATGTCTCATAACGAGAGGAGGTTAAAACAGGACAAAAAGGAGCTATGGTGTGTTGTGATTACATGTTACAGTCTTTATAGTATGAGTTGGTACAATTCAACCGGTTGTATAGCAAGATATGTTTCTCTATCATATTTCAAATCCGTGCTCCATGTGCCCATTTTTCATTTTTAGCACCTGCCCCTCAAAAGATATCTGCACGGTTCTGGCCAGTACAGAGGGACAGTTTGTTGCAATAAAACAGTCCAGGCACTGGATAACCAGCTGTCGAATCTCCCTTCACAGTCTTCATTCAAATTGACTCTGACATGAAACCCAGGCCGAACTACAGCTATTGTATTATTTTGTGTTCTATTGCACATCTATTACACAAACTGCAGTCTTGAAAACAATATTTTTGAATTAGGTTTTACCTAACATTGCTCCTATATTATTCTTGCAAGATTACACAATAGAATTATTTGAAAAATAACTAAACCAAAAAAATAAACTGATAAAACTGCATAGAACCTTGAACAAAGTTACAAAGTAAAACAGGCACAAAATGCCTTCCAGGCTCTAAAACAAATAGCAAATGAAGTTAATGCTGTGTGTTCCTTAAGGTTGGATACTTAACGAGTCTTTTAAAAATGGAACAAAAATGCAAATGTCAGGATATTTTGAATAGAAACAAATAATAAAAAGTAACTTGACAAATTCCCCAAAAATTGGAACAAAATCATACATTTGAAAAAAAAAAGATTGACAGTTCAGGGGACTCCTTTGTGCAGACAGGCTATAAAGAACAGAAATTTAAATTATTTAAAAAAAATATATATATCCTGCACTGAAAAAGAAACATCATGATCAGTAGAACAGCTTCCACATTTTCATCTAAAGTTCTATTTTTGAACCATATCTTTCCAAAAAATCTTTGCATGTTGAGCCTGTATCTTTCCCTTGAAAGACCCACACTCTAAGGAAAATTGCTGTCGTGGAGCAGTGTGCGAATGTTAATGCATTGGTAGGAGACTGCCAATACGTTGCAGTCAAAAAAACACCCTAAAAAGTGAACCGCAAATAGAAAAAATGAAGATGTTTCTGCAGTGTAAAATGTTTGTAATCCAACAATACATAAGGACATTTGGAGAGGCTTTAAAGCAGTGACAAAATAATCACAAATCAGACTTCTTGATTTAAGCAATGCCAAAAAAAACAAAAACAAACAAAAAACCAATCACCAGTAAGCGTTGTAGAATATAAAGAACATGTAACCTTCTTTATTGATAACATTTTTAAATTACTTCGAAGGTAAGAACTGTATTCACTAATAATTTGACGCAAAATAATAAAGGTTACTATTTGCAAACACTGTAGATAATGATGGTAAAAAAAAAAAGTCTAATTCATGGCTTCACAGCTTAAACTCAATGTTTAAAAACAAAACAAAAAAAACTTAATTAAAAATAATATCAAAACTATAAGAAAAGTGAGGGACCATAAGCTTAACACAACACAGTAAAAATCCCAGTAAAAAAAATCAGCAAACCATGCATCCACCTGGCCATTGTTTTTCTGCCTATGTAATGTCTAACTTAGTACTTTAATTTAAAAATGTGCATGTGTATTTGAACATTAAACAGATTATTTACCATAAGTGACAAAAAAAATGTGAGCACTGTACAACAGCAGAGATGTGCAAATACTGTGGAGATAAAAGTTTGTATATAAACACTTGTTTGTTGTGGCCCTGATTATATATTTTTCAGGGAGGCTGCTGAGTACGAGGGGGAGCTGGACCTGGAGGACTACACATCTGCTGTTCTGGGGTACATCAGCAAGTATGTGGAGGATGTCACCACCACCAAGACTGGGACTTGCCACCCAAACCACAAACCCTGGCTGAATGCAGAGGAACGTTCTCTGCTGAAAGTCAGGGATGCTGCGTTTAGGTCTGGTGACTCACAAGAGCTCAGGAGGGCAAGAAGAGAGCTGACTGCAGGAGTTAAGAGGGCAAAAGCTGCATATGCTCAGAAAATCAAGGCAGAATTTTCCTCCCAGGATCCACAGAGCATGTGGAAGGGCATCAAGTGCATTACAGACTATAAATCTAAAGCTGCACAATGCCCCAAAGACGCCTCCCTGCCTGAGGCTCTCAACCAATTCTACGCCCGGTTTGAGAACCCTGACACCCTCCCCAGCACCAGAATCACAACATCACCAGGAGAAGAGCCCCTCAGTGTGACTCCAGCAGAAGTAAGGAGGACGCTGAGGAGGATTAACCCCCGAAAAGCTGCTGGCCCAGACAACATCCCCGGACGGGTGCTGAGAGAGTGTGCGGACCAGCTGTCAGATGTAGTGGCAGACATCTTCAACGCCTCCCTCATCCAGGCAGCTGTCCCCACCTGCATGAAGACCGCCACCATCATCCCGGTCCCCAAGAGCTCCGCAGTGACAGGTCTGAATGAGTATCAACCAGTAGCCCTCACACCGAGTCACAAAGTGCCTCGAGAGACTGGTTCAGACCCACATCAAAGCCAACATCAGCGCCACCGTTGATCCACACCAGTATGCACACAGGAAAAATCGATCCACAGAGGACGCCATTTCCTCCGTGGTCCACACTGCCCTCACCCACCTGGAGCAGAAGGATTCCTACGTCCGTATGCTGTTTGTGGACTTCACATTTGCCTTCAACACCATGATTCCTCAGACTCTGATTAATAAACTCTCCTCACTTGGACTGAGCTCTTCCATCTGCAACTGGGTCCTGGACTTCCTGACCAACAGCCCGCAGTCTGTGAGGATTCACAACATCTCCTCCCCCACCATCACCCTCAGCACTGGCTCCCCTCAGGGCTGTGTGTTGAGCCCCCTCCTGTTCACATTGCTCACATATGACTGCTCGCCTATCCATCCAGGCTGTCATATTGTGAAGTTTGCGGACGACACAGCAGTGGTTGGATGCATCACAAACAGTGATGAGTCCAGC
>JAVLVB010000003.1:234406-249596 GCA_032876305.1 Orestias chungarensis
CCCTCCTGTTCACATTGCTCACATATGACTGCTCGCCTATCCATCCAGGCTGTCATATTGTGAAGTTTGCGGACGACACAGCAGTGGTTGGATGCATCACAAACAGTGATGAGTCCAGCTACAGGCAGGAGGTGGAACACCTGGAGGGCTGGTGCAGAGATAACAACCTCTGCATTAATGTAAAGAAAACCAAGGAGATTATTGTGGACTTCAGAAGGGGCCAGCATGCCCACCTCCCCCTGCACATGGGAGGATCTGCGGTGGAAGTGGTGAACAGCTACAGGTACTTGGGTGTACACCTGAGTAACAACCTCACCTGGAGCAACAACACTTCCATTCCGGTCAGAAAGGCACACCAGCGGCTCTACTTCCTCAGGAGGTTGAGAAGAACTGGACTCGGGAGCTCAGTTCTCACCTCCTTCTACAGATGTGTGGTGGAGAGCGTCTTGGGCTCCAGCATCAACGTGTGGCATGGAAGCTGCTCTGCTGCAGACAAGAAAGCTCTGCAGAGGGTGGTGAAGGCTTCACAGAGGACTGTTGGAGTCAGCCTCCCCAGCACCACAGACATTACACCTCCAGATGCAGGAAGAGGGCCTCCGGCATCATGAAGGATCCCACACAGCCAGCACACTAATTTTTTGTCCCTCTCCCCTCAGGCAGGAGGCTGCGGAGCATCAAGTGTAAAACCACCAGACTGAGAAACAGCTTCATTCCTGAAGCTGTGAGACTCTCAAACACACTCAATTACACATGAAAAACACTTTCTCATTTAACTGGCACGGTTCACTTTAATATCACACTTTAAAATGTCACTTTAATATATCACTTTAATATGTCACTTGCACTCCGGATTTTCATTGCTGCTATGTCCGAAGTCCAATATTGTAGATTCTGTGTCCATATTGTAGATTCTGTGAAGTCAAATCCTATTTCTTGTATAGTTCCTTATATTTTATATATTATTTAAAATTGCTATCAGGGTGTAAACTGGACCGGGGGATTAGAATTTCGTCCCACCTCATTTACCACATGTGATGCGATGACAAATAAAATTCCTTGATTCCTTGATTCCTTGATATCCAAAAAGTTTCAGAGCGAACAGAATGCTAACAGACCATGTGTAGCTTCTATGGATAGGAAATAACTGTTAAAAATATAAAGTTAAAAAGAAGAAAGTAGAAAACTGAGGAAAAGTGGTTAGATTGTACTCCAGCAGCCTAAAGCAGCTTAACTGTAGAGATAGCTTAGGATAACCTAACGCTTTAGGACGACACCTGAGAAAGGCAGACTGGAGGAGATCCGTCTTTCCTACTCGAATTCCCTCTTGGTGGACTGGGCTATACATTTTACCTAATCAACCAACAACTCAGCAAACATCACTTAAATTTTTAACTATAAGCTCTTATAAAAAATTGAAAGGTTTTAAGCCTAGCCATAAAAATACACAAGCTGTTTACCTCTAAGCAGGTTCAACAAAAGAGAAGCCTGAAAAGTAGCCAGCTAAAGGCTTTTAAACACATTTTCTGATAGTAAAAATGTTTCTAGTGGGTTTTCCTAATATTAAAGCGTTACAGCAGTCCAGCCTTTAAACTAACAAATGCATGAGCTACTTTTTCAACGTCACTGAGAATATTTTTAATTTTGGCAATATTTGCCAGAAATAAGGAAATCTCGGAAACCTGTTACGATATTTAAGTGACATCTAATGTAGACTAAGTGCATGTCATCCAGATCAAGTAACTAAATATGGAGTTTTGTTCTCAGAGGTTCTGTTCCAAAATGTCACAATTTATATCTTGTCAGAACATTTTTGTCATCTATACATTTAAATAAAACTTAGTATTAGTATTAAATTCCGATTTCACTGTACTAATTCATAGTGTCAAAGAAACATAATCGTACCTGATCTTATGAGTATGGCATATATGATAAATGAGATATTACAAACCTTTACTTAATCCAAGAACAGATTAGTATATTGTGGCTTTTTGTAAAAACAACACTTCACATATTGTTATCAACATTTCAAAACAAAATCTGTAACATTATTACTCACTAAAATGTTTTTGTTATGTTCTATGACAGCAACTACTATTAGAGGTAATGGAGGTAATTTACAATTAAAAAGGGCAATATAAAACCATAAGAATTATTTGCATAAAATAATTAATTTTATAATATTGGATTATTTGCTCAAGAGCCTACCTGAATAATCTACACATAAAATTTGCCTGCTTGAATTATAGTATTTCACTATAGCTCAGCCTGGGTGTATTATGTATACCTACTTCAAACTTCACAGCTTTAACATCCATTCAAATACCAAAGTTTAAATTAACGAATAACCTTATAATTGAAATGCATATCATTTAAATTGCTTTCTTGTTTTTAATTGACAAAGAAAAAAATGCATCAAAAACAATTACCTTGTTGCAAAAATACGATTATTATATTGACTTACTAGAAAAGGTCTTTCAAATCAATTAGCCTTTGTGTTCAAGATATGTTTGGAAATTTAAATTATGTTACATTTGCTTTCATTAAACCAAACCCTGAAAAGTCCTTAGCAGATATTTGCATTACTTTAATGTTTTATCTGTGCATATATTTGTTTTTCATTAAAGACTTTAAATCATTTAATAAAGGTAAAAAAAAATAAAAAAACGCAAGTCTGCAGATTGCTTCTAATTTATTTTTATTATTGTATTGCATTAACTTCTTCCTTAGGAAAATAAAAGAGGGGTTAGCTGTCAGACAGTGGGCTATATTGATAAAGAGACTTCTGAAAGGTTAAAAGTTTCACTGGAGTCTGACCTGACGGATTATCTGCAAACTTCTACTTGGGCGAAAGTAAACATTTTATTTCCCTCATCAATCATTGCTTGATGTTTCCTTAGTGGTGGCATTGGAAGCAGGAGCGTTGAACGGCAAATTAGTCTGTGACTCTTGTTCCTCTTTTTGTAACCACACTCCACATTTAAGCCAAGATATTCAGCAGCATGCTGTTGTAGCATCTTAGATATACTCTATATACAAAATGTACATCTTGCAAGGCTCTTATCAGAACGTCCAGGAATAAACGCAAAAAGTTAAGCAGAAAAATCTGAATGCCCATCTGCCATACGTAATACATGGACATACATGTGGAGTTAGAATTTACACATTCACATGTAATGAATAATTTAACAGAATGTGTGCTCTAGCAGTGTCCATTCAAACCACCAGTGAAGCATGAGAGCACTTTTTGAGGTACAACTGAAAACTTTAAATTCAAGTTAAACACTACAATATGTGGATTTTAGAACACAACTCAGCTGGCCTTCTCAATCAGTTCATTTTCTTTTTATAACCATTTTTAAATCTAAAAAACATACAAGTAACTAAGTTTTATGATGATTTTTCTTAAAACTACTTTACTTGATCTGACATCCATAATTTTTCAGGGGTAGGCAGTAGGAGAAGCTCATTACAAGTCTCTTGGTATTTGCTGCAATCGTGGGTAAGGTAAGAACTACCTTGTCTGAAAACATCTTTAAAAAAATTAAGAATTTTTTTTTGCAAATGTAAGATTTATTTAAAATGTCCTTTTAGCATTATAAAATCAGACGTGTAAAATTGAATACAGTGACATTAAACCTGCTGTTTTACTTAATTTTATTTATATTATTACTGAGATAAACAGAAAATACTTGAAATGGTTCAGTTTTTTAGTTTGGAATAGTCTTGAAGACAACATTAGCAGGTATTATGCCTCCTCTAAAAAGGTCAATGATGACTGCGAAGGCAGGAATTTTTCTTTTACATTTTTGAAAACAGCAAAAGGCTTTTTTTAACCATTCTGAAATAAAGGTAGATATGTAACCTCCATTTCATCAGTAGTCTCAAATCTCTCTTTCTTTCTTAAATATACACAGGGATGCAAATTTTAACAAACTGTAGTTTGGTGGTTTTGATTGAGAGCTTATCACAGTACTTACTTTTTTTATTTTCTTTATTCTTTTAAAGCAGTTGTTATTTTCAATAATGAACCACAACAATCTATCCCTGGCCCTCTTTATTTAATACATATATATGGCTCCCTCTTATAATCAGACACATGACATATCCAATCATTTTCATGCTGATGAGACAGAGCTGTAAATATATATTTATGCTAACAACATTCACATTGTAAATAATCTCATTAAATGCCTCACTGATGTCAAACACTGGTTGCACAGGGGTTTTCCTGAAGGAACGAACACATTCCTCCTGTCAGTCCTGATAGTCTGAAAATAAAATTATTTAACATCTTTTGAATGCTTTGTTTATTAAATCCTATGAGCATGTTAAAAACCTACACGTCAGTTTAATTTAACCTTAATTTTCTGTGATGCTAATAAACTATATTTCTCATTTACTAAAAACGTGTCCTTAAAGGACTTCTAGTTATACCGAGAATAAACTCCATACAGCTCCTGCTTATTTCAGTCAACATGGACCTGTCCTCGTTTATTATGTCCCTAAAGACTTCTAATCAGTTTCTACAATGTTTAGCTCTAAAGCCAAACTCAATATGTCCTCATTCTCTCAAGCTGTCTAATCCTCCTGGTTACTATTTTTATGTGTTTCCATTTCCTGATGTTATTTTTGTGTGCTCTATTAAGTCCTTATGTATTTGTTTTTCATTTGCTTGAAATTTAGTTTTTGTATCTCTCATTGGCTTCTATTTTCATCTTTGTCCTTCCTAGCAATTTGAGTCTAACATTGACATGTAAAATGTCCTTTATACTTGGGTTGGAACAAAAGGCACTTTGTAGTCTTTTGTAAATTGAGGTTTCCCTGATACGTAAAGTACACACAAATATTCATGATTGAAATCTAGATTATGATTGCATAGATTAATGTGAGATTAATTTAATTAAAAACAAAAAAATGAGTGACACTGATCGATTCAACATTATGTTCACACATAACACAATTCAAACCAATCAAACACAAAAACATTTTCACTACATAATTTTTATATAACTTTGGACCAAAATTTTGATAATGACACGTGTAGTTAAGTTCTGTCAAATAAGAAATCATTACAGATGGATGGCGAATGTAAAATTAAAATCCATCTGCTCCCCTGCATTTATGATTTCCTGGCAGAACTTTGCACTGTAACAAAGTGAACTGTGGTAGTCAGTTAACCTGTCAGCTGTCACAACGTTAGGACTTATAGCTGCGCTCTGAGGAGTAGTCATCAGACTGTTAAAGTGCCAACTGAAGGCCAAGTTACAACACCTCCAACATACGAGAAAACTAAAAGAGGAAACGGAACTTTAGTCACACAGAGCCATAAATTCCACTATTTGTAGTAAAGCGAAAATTAAATTCAGGTCACACAATCCTCTTCTTTGTGCTCTGGTGTAGCCGTTTCCTGGCTGCCGTTTTTCCTCTTCAGAAAAAAACTATATATATTTTTCAGATAAGGGCTCTTAGATGGGCACCGCTTTCTGTTCAGAATGTCAGTTATTGAAGTAGTTAATTTTTAAAAATGATAGTTACACCGTTTCAAACATTCATGTGACTTCTTCTACGGACTATAAAATGTTTTCCTCACACCTCTTCACTCCAGTAGAGTCATGGTTTGATCCTTGGTTTTTTGTGAGTGGTGTTGACCATAATCTAATGAGAAAGCTAACATTTACTTAAATCCTCTTTATAACGCTTACATAACTTTTAAATTTTTTGTGCAAAAATAATAATTCTTTAACAAAGTAAGATAAGTATCCTAATATATGTGCTCATATTAAATTGCCAGTATGAACACATTGTTTAACAAAGATTCTTATCAATAATTTCTCTGTCTAATTCGGTTACCTTTAGACAGAGGTGAGAAGTAGTAACGTGCAATATTATGGTGTGTCTCTTTGATTTATAAATTCAAATCACAACACTCCCCCTAGATTATTTGATTCACAACCCTTAATTCCTTTCGGTGTCTGGTAATCCATTATCAATGTTGTGAGTCTGTAAAGCACTTCTCCTACCTTACAGTTCTTGCTGATTGAGGGCCACCTCCTATTTTATATCTTGGCCAGTTAGTCCTGCTCATAAAACTATGGTTTGTTTAACACAAGGACACAACCTTGGTATTATGTAGTTCTTGTCTGCCTCTTCGCTACTATTACCCCAGTAACTCTCTGCTGCCGCTCTAGTAGAGCTACAATTGCCACCAGATCACAGGTTCTTAGCCTTCTATTTTAACCCCCCTCACATACATAATGCTACCATCCATCAATCAGTTCTTTCATTCAAAAGTCATTCAACCTACACATCCAAAACACAGTGAAGAGTGGCGAGGGAATGATGACCCACATCACTTCCTTTTTTCCTGCTTCTCCTGCCTCTGTACACTTACCAGTTACCCTCTGTGCTCATTCATTCATAAATCTCTTTCTGTAAAGCAAAAGTTATATTTTTATCTTCATTCATATGTCCCCTTCACACTTTTTCTCACACTAAACCCAAGACAAAGTTTAAACAGTTTCCATTTCACATCACTGAATACTTCTGCAGTCTATAAAATATTTAAATATTTGCACTGAAAGCACAGATACATTTTCTCACGCACTCTCTTGAAGATTTACAAGTGCATTGTTTAAACCTTTAAGACAATATTACCTAAAACACCTTGTCGTCACACAATGTTATATATTTGTTTAGTTTTTTTGTTGTAATAGAGCATCTACAGAAAATAAAGACAAAGAAAGAATTTCTTATAAAACTCGCAAAACAAGACAAACAATCTAAAAGCACTAGACTCAGGTTTTGAGATACACATAATTTTGCAGTTTGTCAACGTCTGTTCAGTTAATGTATTTCAGCCTTTCCCTAATGAATGCAGTGACATGCTGTTTCCTATCTTGCCATGTATGCTGGCTAATAAAAAAAAAGAAAAAAAAAGAGAAATACAGAACATTTAGTGGAAAACTAAAACCAATCCCTTCTATGTCCTATCAGTTAAATAAGCAGGTCTTCAGCAGGACTTTTGAGTACTTCACTGCATACAGAGAAGATGATTCAGCCATTTTATTTAGGTGTGTTGGACTAGGGCAGGGGTGGCAACAACAGTCGAAGGGCCTGTGTCCTGCAACTTTGAGAACCGCCTCTGGTCCGACACACTTGAATCAAATGGTTGAATCATCTCCTCAGTATGCATGTCAATTTCTCTAGTAACACTAATGCAGAATATTTGATTCTGGTGTGCTGAATTAGAGACACATCTAAACATTGCCGCCTAATGGTCCTTGGGGACTTGAGGTGTTTATCCTTCTTTTTGGATGTTAACTAAAATGTTTACACAAGGGATGTTTATCCTTTGCTTCTATCAAATAAAATTAGTTTCCACATCAGAATTGTATTTTTTAAACATTTGTGCATTTCCCAATCATTTTTCTGCCTCTTTACTGTATTTTTCAAACATTTCATATTTTATTTAATTGCTGAGTAAAAAAAAAAGTTTAGGTCTGAACATTTTCAAGTATTCTGAACTTCACAGGTTCTTTTATTAAAACTGAATTTCACTCACAGAGTGTTAATGAGAACATTCATATTTTATTTAATATTTTTCTTAATTTCCCTTTGGGATAAATAAAGTATCTTTGATTTGTTTCATTGATTTGATTTGTGTCATTACTCAGAGGTAAACAGCAAAACTAGTCTATATTGAAGAATGAGAAAAATTAGTCTGTTAGTTAACAGAAAAACACAATTTATTTGCCCATACTTCACAGGAGGTCTTGACTTTTATGTGGATTTTTGACATGTAAAGCTGGTCTCTTGTGTGAGAACAAGACTTATTAGATAGAACTCTGTTTCACTAGGCTCAATTGCTGACATCCCAGTGGTACAACTAAATCCTGATTAAACAAAATGTCTCACTCTTTGCATTAATTCAAAATTCCCTGGAAGCACATTTCGAAGGGCAAGACAAGCAGTACCTCTGCCATTCTGCTGTTGTTTGAATTCAACGGTGAGAAATAAGTCCATTAATGTATTTTTTTTATGACTACAGTTCATTATTATTACATAAAGTACTTGCCAAACATCAAAGAGAATACAGGTGTTCAAAGGCATGTTTTCTATTAAATAAAATTATGAAAGTAAAACATCAGGATCAAATAGGTTTGACAAATATGCACAGCAGTGGTGATCAGTGTTATTATCTGGCAGGGTGGGAGTTACAGAAAAAAAATTAACCAGCACAAATATATATAGCTGTTGTTTACTGAAATTAATTATGTTATGTATCCCTTCTTTGCTGCTTCTAGCCCTACTTGCACTTTAAGCCCATTCAAATTTTTCCACAATCCCTTAACTTTGCCTGAAGTGGGGGAGACTCACTGAATACATTTTCATACTAATCTACTTAATATGAAAAATAATATATTTTCTCCTTGGAGATAATTTTTCTCCATTATCTTTTGTAAAATTGGGCATGTTTACCTTAAATCTCCATATTAGGTAATTTATTTTGCATTTTTCTGTCTTAAAGGCATTTTAAAATACTTCAAAATGTTCTTTATTTATGACCAAAGTGTTCCCATGTCTCTTATTACAACCACTATAAATGATACTGTTCTATCATGTTATATATAATATGTATGTATATATTTTTACATACAATTGATACCAAGTTTTGCTAAGTGGTAATCTGTAAGCGACCTGCACTTGTATAGTGCTTTATTACGTCTAGAGGACCTGAAGGGCCCGGACTGGACATAAGGAGAACCGGCAGTATTCCCGAAGAGCCGGCCTCATATTGGCGTGCGTCTCTAAAAAAACAAAGAAAAAGTCTGCGGGGAGTGCGAATATTAGATAGACAGGCCGGCGCTGGGACAAGCCATAGAGGATGGAAAGACGACAGGTCTATTTGGATTAAGACCCGCCCCAAAAGTCTGTATCAACCACAAAGGTGTGGAGGAAGGGGCCGGCAGCTGGCGCAACTAGCGACAAGCAAGAAGTGAGGAGCAGCGACTCGGGTCTCCCGACGGGGTGAAAGGAAGAGAGAGGGAGAGAGACAAAAAGAGAAAGGCGCTGGAGGAGGGCACGGCAAAATGCAGATTTATTTATTCAGTCCCCCCTGGTTGCCATTAAAATAAATATTACAAGTAAGTTATTAAAACAAAACACGCACACATAAAATGTTAGTACAAATATTATTTTAAGATTAAATATATTTTTTTAAATTTTAATAATATATTTTTACCAACATTTTTGGTTTAAAGTTTAAACGGAGAGCCCTTAAGGAACTTGAGGCTGCACACATTCAGCCTAGAGTGTAAATATGGAGCCTATATAGGGTTAGCCTAGAAATTAAGATAAGGACTGGGAAGTTAACATCACTGATTTGCAAGCCAATTTATTATTATTATTATTTACTTTTTAAATTATTTATTTTCCAGCAAATGGGATATAATCTTACCATTACCATGTATATGAATAAAAGGCCAAATCAGTGAGACAGGCTACATTATCTTACTGTTTGAAATACAGTTTATGGAAAAACTATGAGCATATGTTTATCTATTCAAAGGTGGTGCTAGTGATGACACCAGTCCTGCTGGTACTTCAGGAGAAGTAGAGCATTTGGGAGAAGTTACAAAACCATTTCTACAGTAGAGCAACAACACATGAACGCTACCAGATGCTAACATAGACATAAATGGCTCTCAACTGTAATAATAGCTTTCTTGGCACTATGGTGTTATTCTATTAAGTGATTATGTACGAATATTTCTGTCTGCCGCTGATTTGCTGTTATGTAACCCAGATCAAACATGACCATTTGTTTATTCCAACCTTGGATTTACTGTAGGTTGGGGTTCATTAGTATTCCCCGGTATGATAATGTGCCACTGAGGCAGTTGATTTTTTACATGATTTGACTATCCAAAGCTCTAACTCAGAAACTTATTATTGTGTAAAATCTTTATTATCTTCGTACTATTGTATTAACAGCAGTAAAGTTGCTGTATATTACAACCTCAGAAGTTACAGTAAATCTAGTAGGTGGCCTTTTATTTGGAATTTGCTATGTGTGTGCGCACATGCACAAATGTGTTTTGCTTGTGCCCTTGGATTTAGGTGTGGGTGTGAACATGTATGTGTGGGGAGATGCATGCGTGGCAAGCCCAGGGTGGCCTGGTTACATGAGTGACATCTGGCCTGAAAAAATCTCCCAGTCCGGCCCTGCTTAAGGGACACACTCACATTCAAACACTGATGGTGGCAACCCACCAAATTATAGCCACAGTTAGCCACAGTTAACTCTAACACGCATGTTTTATGTCAACTAGGGTTGCATGATATCATGAGAATACATTACAGAGACAGTATTGCCCATACTATAATATGAATATACAAAAAGTACATTTATAGCATTTGAAATACAATATCCTACTAAATTTGAATCCAGGAAGTGTATAGCACTTGCAAAGCTGCAAATATTAATACTACAATGGACATTTTGATTTAATATGTTGCACAGCTGAGTGCAGGATAAATTTAGAAAAAAAAGGCAATTTAAGGAGCAAGTGAGAGGGACCTATTGAGAAACATAAAAACTAAGGTCAAGTAACATTATCCATCAGAAACTTTGAGGTTTAATAGTAAAACACTTCTCTGATTTGGATTAAACATCTATTATCTGGGTTAAGAGAGAGTTCTGTCAGATAGAAAATCTTTTTGGAATTCATATTTCTGTACTTAGAATAAAATCTTGCAGCGAAAACTCCACACTGTTGATTCCAGACTGTCATGCAGGCTCACAAATTATCGAGCAGATGAGAAAGGACTTAGTCTTACATGTTCAACGTCCCATAAGATTTATGCTAATGAGGAAGTTAATGGATTTCATGCGTTCCTGAGGAAGTTGGATGGTAAAAATCTCAAGTCTGCACATGAACGGAAAAAAAAGGGAATGTTCAGTTATTTCGAAGAAAATAAAAGAAATTTTTGTTTGATCTATCTATCATGTTCCACATTGATTCGGGATCAGGTCAGCTCATCCAGGGAAAGTTTAAGTAATTTCATGAAAGGTAAGAAACACTGTCCCTCCATTGTTTTCAAACATATGATTGAAACACAGTGAAAAAGTTTCCAAGGACTTAAGCATATCTAAAGTTACTTCAAATAGTTAGCCACATGTTCTCTACATGTTAGAGATAATAATTAGAGGCAACACCAGTCTCACACAAACAAGCATCTGTTCAGGTGTTACAATCTGTTTAGGTGTGCTAGTGTAAAGACTATGACTCTCTTTGGCCCTTACCTTCTGCCTCTTACTCTTAAATAGTCTTAATAATGAGCAGGGCATCTATTTTTTTCTGGCTTTGCTCCTGTTGTACATTTTCTAGCCTCCCCCACTTTACTTGTGCATTCTTATTATTTCTTCATTTATCCATAACCTTTAATCATACAAGGGTTATGGATTTTCTTCTTGAAAGTCTTTTTAAAATGTTGCAGAAAATGGACAATGCAATTATATTTAACAAGCTTGTTGCCACTATGTAATTTGTAATGATTCCATGTGTATAGAGAACTATATCATATTCTTTATATAGCCACTGAAGCTAATGAACCAAAAATAATGAAACTAATCTCAGTTTTTTTTTTTTTGGCAATTCCATTATACTAGATGTCTGGAGTATAGTTGGGTATTAATGTCACCTAAACGACTGGATACTGAAAAAAAGGACAATTTTTCAAATGGCAAGAAAACCTAAGGCAGCAAGTTAACCCCCACTGAAAAGATAAAAGGAAAGAGTTACTCAGTGTCTTAATTAAGGTGAGATAGGAGAAAATAAAAGCTTGTCTGCACGCTAGTCATTAATGAGACTCTCAGCAGGAATAAAAAACCTTTAAATACGAGACAAAACAATGTAATAAGAAAGAAAAGAAGGCTCAGGTTATCCAGTATACTCAAAAGAATATGACATTATTAAGAAATTATACATATTCTTAATACTGTCAGCAAGGACATTTTCAACAGTTCTGCATGTTTGTATGTAGAGAGCACAAGGGGAAGAAATAATTTGGAATAAATGCAACAGAGAGAGAAACAGAAAAATGATGCACAGTGGTCTTGCATAGAAGAACAGTATTTTAAACCCTTCTGACTTATGACTTTTAGGGGTTTTCATTAAAACTAAAGCAAAATATTTGATATTCTTGTTGTCTTTTGTCCTCATCTTTTTGTTTTTATTTGAAAAGATAAAAAAACACATCTAAATGACACTGAAAGGCTAAATTGTACAGATTGTAATTTTCACCTAACCTGCCCTTAAATGGGAATATCAACCTCAAAAGAATTTAACTGAATACCGCTGACAGACAAAAGAGTATTTATCCATTATAAAAGCCCGGTGATATATAAAAGGTTCCTTCTGGTATTTAGGTCAGTGTCAACGTTAGTTTCTTTTTGTTTTTATTTGTTATTTTTTGGCTGTTGATTGCACATTGTATCTGTGGGATATGTACTATATATATATTTCTTAAGCATGAGCATTTTTCTTCCTAAATCAAATATAGAATTTAGAAATTTTTTGTATTAAAATGTCTGCAAAAATCTACCTAAAATCTCCCAATTAGGGTATCCATTTCCAAAACAGAGCACAGAGTAAGTTATGACCTAAATTAGCAGATTGTACCAATTATTACCTGGTAAAAAGTATAATTAAAAAAAAGCTACCTCATCAAGATTTATGGCATTGATCACAAATTAAATATGTATTAGCATTTAAGAAACTACAAACCAGCATGAACAAAAACAGCAACCACACAAAAAAGAAATCAACAAAGAGGTCGGTCTGAAACTCTGTTGTATGATTGTAAGTGAAAAAGGAAGTCCTTCATGAGAAATGTTCAAGTTAATTATGCGCTCATTGTCCTTGTTAACATTACTCTTAACTGAAGGAGATTCAAGTTGCTGCAGCTGAACTCATATTACTTGACCAACACACCCCCAAAAGAAAAAAAAGATGAAGAACAAAACCAATTAGGATCAAGAGAGACAGAGATAATAATCAATTATTTAGTTAAATTACAGGTATTTTAATCTAAATATATTTAATTTATTCAAAGAAATTTACATTGGAAAAAAAATAATAATAAAGGAAAAAAATAAAAAATAAAACTTACAAATATGAAATGACTTGATGTACATATGAGCTACTTACCCTGCTGACACCTCGCCCCCTGTCCTCTCCATAATTTGTCCCCAGTATTTCAAAGAAGATATTGGGATTAGTGCCATTCTCACTGAACTCCAAGAAACTGGTGAGGCCACTCACTCCAAACTGCAAACACAACAGATAATATGTTTTTTTTTTGTTTTTTTTACAAGTTATGTCATACACATACATTTATCTCATATATCAAGCATACATGGTTATCTTGTAGGCGCTGTGTGTTAGGTAATTAAATGTAATCCTTTCTCCCTGTTTATTTTTATTTTTAGAGTGAATGACAGGCACTAGGACAACCACCCTTCACTTTTCACTCATCGGGCCAAGCCTTTATAGTCCAAAGTCCAAGAATTTCACCATTTCCAGGAGAAGTGAGGTATTTATGCAAGCTACTGCAGATGGGGATGTGGTGCAAATGCAAGCATTATCATGGATGAAGATGATTATTTACCTTACTTTCATCCATTACTAAAGAATATAGAAGTGATGGCATTGAATAAGTTCATGGCCCTCAAAGAGTTGAAGGAACACAACTGCACAGGCTATAAAGACCTGACTGTAGTTTAGCCGTCACCCAGTGTTTGCCAATTATCTCGCAAGATAATGATTAAGCAGATAAACAGCAGCAACCCTGAAAAAATAAAATAATAGATTTTTCAACTGGTGCAATTAGAGATGGGCTGCAGTACACAAACAATAATTTGGTTATTTCTCTTATTAATTATCATAGGCAGGAGAGAATAATGTCTTAATACATTTTCTGTTCGAACTTCAGTCTGACATCACCTGCCTTTTTAAGCAAGTTCAAATATTCTTGCTTTTTTTAATTAGGGAACCGGTGCTTATTGCAAAACTTGTGTGCATCTCCCATGTTCCCTTTTCAATTATATTTTTGTGCTGCCTCCTACCTGTTAAATCTTTTCTAAATAAGTTTGCCCAAATTAATGTTTGATGAAAAATCTGCAGTGATAATTTCTGTTAGAACATATTGTTCAGCATCTCAATTCCTGACATCCATTGTAAAACCTTTGTCACATTGGATTTTTTACAACTTTTTTTTAGGTTTTCCCTATAGGATCAAATATCAATTACAAGGCCCTCACCAAAAAAACTCTCGGTCGGACATTTACGATGAAGCTACAGTGTCATGGTGCTTTCTGTACTTTACAATGGTCAGTGAATTTAGGAACCCTAAATCTTAATTCCTAGAGTTACTGACAAAATCTGAAGCAATGACAGCATACACACAACACAAATGTGACACACATTATTGGCAAAGAGGAGCAATTTCACCTGCTTCAATTTTTTCACCACTCTGAATTTGTCAATAGAAAGCAAAAATACTAGAGCTTCTCACCAGCAAGTGCAAATTAGTACTTATCATATTAAAACACTGATTAATAACCCAGGCAAGCACGATCAGTAAAGAACACTGCTGATACACAGCAAAATGGAAGCAATGTCAGACTGCTGAACTAAACTCAATTACCACTTAGGGCTTTTTAACACATATCTGTTGAGACAGTCATCAGAGATGGTTAAAAAGCCAAGTTGCTGATGAATGTCTTGCCAAACAACAGCCGGATCTCAAGGTGAAACACAAAGATAGATATGAAAGCCACTACATTTATTATTTTCTAACTAATTCTGAATTAGCATTTCACTTGGCTTCATCATTCAGTCAAAGTACTATCCCTCGAGTTGTTTTTGTATTAATATCAAAACAGAGGGCATCTATTCCATTCAATTAAACTGAAATGAAAGTATTGCTAACAACTACATCAAACTCAAGGGTAAAATACCTTAATTTAAAAAATCCACCGTTGGAAAAAAAGGAAGGTAAACTGATAAAGGTATTAAAAAAATGTAGTCTTGAATAAATATTTAATCAATAGCAGTGCATGCATTTACTTTAAGCACAGTGTTGTAGTAAGGAACTACAGTCCCAAAAAATTAAAAAAGACAATAAA
>JAVLVB010000003.1:249696-268728 GCA_032876305.1 Orestias chungarensis
ATATATATATATATATATATATATATATATATATATATATATATATATATATATATATATATATATCTCAAATCATTATACCAATCATAATTTACCAAATAATAAAAATGACCAGGTTTAAAAAAAATTCCAATCAAGAAATAACATTATTTTTCTTATGTTCAAAGATGGCTCCGATCCTAAATATCTTGCAATTTAATCCAAAATGTTTTTTATTAGTGCTTTAGTGTTCCAGTTGAGCCTTCTGGGCTTTCAAAAATATTTTCTTCATCTAAGCCTGGAACTTGTATGTTGTATCCAAACCCGGCAATTGTTTAAAGAAGTATTTCCCATTATTGTTACCCCTATTTCGGATATGATTCATTTGTCATTAGTGAATGGTTATGTACCAGATGCTCTTAAGGTAACTGTAATAAAACCCCTACTTAAGAAACCTTCTCTTGATCAAGAAGACTTAATAAATTACAGCCCCATATCTAATCTTCCTTTTTTATCTTAAATCCTTGAAAAAATTGTTGCTAATCAACTGAGAGAGCATTTGAGGAATAATGACCTATTTGAAGAATTTCAGTCAGGTTACAGAGCTCATCATAGCACTGAGACAGCTCTCCTTAAAGTCACAAATGATATTCTCATGGCCTCAGACAATGGACTTGTGTCTTTTCTAGTTCTGTTAGATCTCAGTGCTGCTTATGACACAGTCAATCACAATATCCTCATAGAAAGGCTCGGACACACTGTGGGGATCAAGGGAACAGCACTAGGCTGGTTTAAATCGTATTTGTCTGATAGATCCCAGTTTGTTCATCTAAATGACAAATGTTCTCTGCATTGTAAGGTTACTTGTGGAGTATCACAGAGTTCTGTACTTGGCCCAATTCTATTTACTACATGCATGCTCCCTATTGGTAAAACCATCAGACAGCATGGTGTTAATTTCCATTGTTATGCTGATGATACACAACTGTATTTATCTATAAATCCTGATGAATCCAGTCAGTTTGGTAGATTACAGGCATGTCTAGACAACGTAAAAATGTGGGTGACTTTAGACTTTCTGCTCTTGAACTCTGAAAAGACGTAAGTTGTTATCTTTGGACCAGAAACTCTAAAAAAGAAATTGATTAGTCAGCCACTTGACCTGGATAGCAAACTCTAAAAAAGAAATTGATTAGTCAGCCACTTGACCTGGATAGCATCAGGTTGGCGTCTGTCTTACCAAACAACAACACTGTGGCAAGCTTATATTTAATACAATGCATTACTTACTTTTTTAAATTTAAATTATGAATTTACTAAGACAAGCATTTTTAGGTCTCCAATAAATTTTCAATAAAGAAAAACCTAACATGTGAATGTCCCAGACCCAGCCACTGGATTAACAAACAAAGACTACATCTCAAAATAAACACTGGATCTGAAGTAAATTACAGTCTGCTGTTTGTGTATTCAGTGACAGTAACCTGAACCTGACTTGTCTGAGCTGCTCAAGATAATAATCTGAGAAAATTAAAGATTCATTGAGAAGAGATGGTGTGTCTATTGATGTTGACAAAGCCTATTTTTTCTCCATTGCCCTAAAATGAAATTACATTAGATTGAAACTCCATATATATATACCGTATAGATAGATGGACGGACGGACGGACGGGCGGACAGACTGACAGACAGCTTGAAACTGTACCTCTGGATTTTATCCTTTTTTATTATTACATTTCTCTGTCCTTTTCCTTAGTTAGAACCCTCACTTGGATCCTTTATTTACAAGAAAGCATAAAATATTTACGTTTTGTGTTTGTTTTTCCATGATCAACATGTTCAAGCTGCACTACCTTCTTCACAGTCTCCAGCATGCTCTTTCCTCCTTGCCAAGGCTTGGAGTTCTTCCTGATGCAGCTCAGGCTGGCCATGCTGTGCCATTTCCTGTCCTCCAACTTTCTGTGGAAGGTATTAGCCAGCAGCAAAACCGTGTCATATATGTAGCGATTAGTGATCTGCAAAGAAAGAAATGAGTAGACATGTAAAGTTATTAGTATTGAACCAAAATAAAAAAAGAGGGAAAAAATGCATGCAAGATGAATAAAATAATCTCAAAATTTTCTATAATTCAACACATTTTCTGCTATTATTTTCTGTTACCCTCTTGAATATTTATGCATTTGAATATGAATATGTAATCTCTCTCTTTTTATCTTTGCATAATCTTATCTGAACTTTCTCTGTGGCTTTCTTTTGTTAACCATTTACCTTGTGCCAATAGGCCATTGACTCAGACAAGTACAAAACGGAGCAAGAAGAAGTAAGCATGGTTTATTCAGTCTATTATCAATCTGTGAGTGATCTGTTAAGCCTGTTGCACCAATGTTAATGAGAAATAAATGAAGTAGGATGACTACACGTGATAAATCTGTTCTTACAGCTGCACAAATCCAGTTCTGAAAACTCAGAAAGGCGCATAAGAGCATCAAAATATAAATATATATATATAATCTCAGAAAAGACCATTTCATACTTTAAAAACAGGCAGGCATTAGTCTTACATTATTTTTGACAGCTGTTTATTTAAAACTTCAAAGGATGGTGGCCATGTATATTTTTCAATAGGACTACCTTTGTATCCTTTTTGCTAAGCTTAAGACATGTCTTTGAACTATATACACTTACATATACAGAAAGTAATGTGTACACATTACCCAATCAAACCTTGCTTTGTACTTACAAGAAATAAAAGGTACTGAAATAAGATAAAATTGGAACCATACAAATGGCCAAATCTAAAAATGACATTTTTATTACAATTCTTAGCATTAAAATAGTTTAAATCATCTTCAACCATTCAGGGTTAAGTTTTAATTTGTTTGGTACATTGTGCTCCCTTACCCATGTATCTGCCAGGAAACATCACTGCTGGTATTTATGACATAACAGAACAAAGACAACGATGCTAATAAGGCTCTTGGGCACAGCTACATCCTTTTACTGAGGAACACAAGATCTATACAAGGTTCTCTGAAAAAAGTAGAGGGACACAAGTTTAATTTATTCCCTGGCTAATATTCCTTAGATTGGAAACTTTTTCAAATTGATTTGTTAGAATGTATCCTTGATTTTAATTGATTTTTTGTAAAGTGCCTTGAGACGACACCTGTTGTAAATTGGCGCTATATAAATAAACTGATTCTTGATTCTTGATTCTTAATATATATATTGAAGATCTCTGCTGTGCTATCTATTGGCTCACATTTACAAAGTGTTGCAGAATCAGGTTGGAGCCATTTTTTTACCTGTTTAAACTTGGAATGTTGTTAAAAATCTGAATTAAAATACTATGAAAAAGGTATTACGTGTTGCAGTGTATTCGGTGAAACCCATATAATATATAGATTAATTACAAAAAGGAGGGAAAACTCTAAGCTTTTATTTTCTGTATTTTTGATAACTACAGATTAAAGATGGAAACTCCATGTCCCAGAACAACTCTGGACTAATTGTTCTGTTGTATATACTCAGTGCTTGGCATGGGGCTCTTTTTACATGAATTGCTGGGTGAATCCAGTGTAACATGGTGGCAATAAGCCTGCAATACTTTGGAATTCTAAAGAAAGACAAGGATGCTTTAAAACGGCATCAAGGTAATCGAAGTTTTGCTGAAAATTAAAACTAACATCCCCATAAACCTAGCATGAGTTTCTGATAAATGAAAACATTTAGGAACTTTCCATTCATTTAAGGCCATGATACTCCAATAAGCACATACATAATACTTAAAATAAGGAAATGGCTTGAGTAACAAAATCTCATGACACATTCCCCTTTACTACAAACATGTAGAAGATAACAAAGCATAATACCACCACGTGTATTAGTTTATCAGTACGGTTATTAAGTCCATTACAATCATGACTCTGGTCTAACTTAGAGCCGTTTTTTTATTCTTGCACAATATTAATGCTGCAATTTTGTCATAAGTATATATTATTGTTTTTATTATTTATTGTGTTTTTATAACTACTTTGCTTTGTCCCTGCCTTTCACTTTGCTAATGTTGCACTCGAATTTCCCCAATAAAGGCATTTATTAATTTTTCTCTGTTGTATTCTATTCTATTCTATTCTATTCAATCTTGTTTTTTTTTTCAAAAATCATTCTGGTTCCAGCCTTTTAACTTTTGTTTGAATTCAAGCAAACATCTAGCTATTATGGTCAAATCAGTCTAGTTCGTATGCATCATTTTGACTACATGAAGGGATGAGAAAATGTATGTGGCTACAAAATTATAAAAAAAATAATGTAAGTCAACGCAAAATCCTTGTCAGGATAGAAAGACTAACTCACTCTGTGTGTGTTTGTATTCATTCCGAGTTGATCTCAGTGCAGTGTGAAATTGGACCCCTCTATGACTGTTGAACTGATCTGACTGTTACCTCAGCCCCTCTGGCCCCCCCTTTGATTTCTTTTCTTTCTTTCTTTCCCATCCCATATTTCCTCTTATAAGGTTAAACACTAACCATACCCACACACGCATGTATATGTGCAACTACTTCATTTAAATGTAAAAATGTGCAAATATTCTGAAGACAAATATAGGATTCTCTCAGCAATAGAATGAACTCAAAAGCCCACCTTTTACAGATTAAAATAATACATATGCGGAAAGAGTTTCAATATTAATTAACCTTGAGAAGATCTTGTTTCATGTTTTGACATGCAAGTTTAAATTGCATAAACCATTTAAAGCAAGAGCTCTTTATTAACCTTATGGGTATAAATTACCTTAATTAATTTAAAAACCAATATCAAAATGCATTATGTGGAATCTAACCATACATTGCAAATTACAACTGTTCCCTGATTATGATCAATGAAAGCATATAATGACCAGCCTGAAAGGGAGATATCCATATATAAGTATTACGACCACATTTCTTTCATCAGTATGTTTCGATCTTCAAATGTGTTCCTCCTTAGTTTTGTGTCATAACATAAATCAAAAGAACATTAACTCAATATTACAAGTTTGTCTCAACACATAAGAGTCTGTTCCCTTTTCTCCAATCAATTTTATGGCAGCTTGATGTCTGATGTACCCACTCCTATATACTCTCAGCCTTTAGGGGATTTGTCCAAAAAGCAAGAAAAACAAAATCACATGCACACAAAAAAAATTTTCATTGTCTAAACAGCATAAGTAAAAATAATCTGTCAGATCAGATCAAAAGAAAAAGAAAAACATGAACTTCCTTTACCAACTGATAAGAGTTTTGCCTCACAGTTACAAGCTGTGACAATGTGAAATAACCAAGTCATTTATTATTTTAAAGCTTTTGAATCTGGAATTAAGCTAATATATCATATCAAAACACAAGAAGTGCTGTTAGTATATTCCCTTCTTCTGAAGCCGAATCGGACAGGATATAAACCTTCTTTACGTTCCCCTTTAAGTGTTATGAGAGGGTATAGTCTCAGGCCTATGTTAGGAAGTTGTCCTATTCAGTTTAGTGCCATCATTATTCCTGCTATGGCCTTATTTTCATGGCAAAACCTAGATCTGCAAGGACAAAGACGTCTTTTATTCTAACTATCCCACAGGGTGTCAGAGATACATTTCATGTTTTACATTGTTTGCATCAGATCAAATTATTTTTGTCTACATTTTTAAATCTTTAAAATGCTGTTTGATTTAACAAATATGGGGAGTAGCTGTATTGGCTTAGATCCAAAGCTTTCTTTGAACAACTTCTGGTTTTCAAGTAATCTAAGTACGTAGTTTAAGCCATTACTTGACATACACACCATTCAATTGCTTCATTCCTCGCTTGTCTTACCATCTGTAACTAAGTTTTTCTGCTGAGAGTTATTGGACCTTATTGTTCAGGGTTTGTCCTGACAAAAGCAACAAAAGGATTTTTTTATTTTTTTATTTCCATATTACCAGATTATGTTGGCTAGATTATTGGGGCCAGAGTATATTCACATTGTGGGGTGTTCCTCAGCTGCAAAGGTCCGTAACAAAATTGGAGAAAAAAGTTAGGAACTATGTTGTCCTGGTGACAGCCAGACTTACAAAAACCTTTTGCCTGAAAACATTGGACCTGTCTATCTATATTACTTTTACACATACCATCTACTCAAGCCTAGCCGGAGATAGGCTCTAATGGCTGTGGTCTATTTTCACAGAACAATGTTCTCTGCCATTACGCAAAAATAGTGCAGGAATGGTTTGAGGAGCACAACATTTTCTGTACACCCTTCAGGTGGGTCTGCTGGCGCCTATCTCAAGCTTACGGGTGAGAGGTAGGGCTACACCCTGGAAAGGTAGCCAGTCCATTGCAGGGCAACAAAGAAACATACAGGACAAACAACCACTCATACACAAACTCACACCTAAGGACAATTTAGAGTGCCCAATCAGCCTAACAGTCATGTTTTTGAACTGTGGGAGGAAGCTGGAGTACCCCGAGAGAACCCACTTATGCACAGGGAGAACATGCAAACTCCTTGCAGAAAGGTGGAATTGAACCCAGAGCCTAGTTGCTGCATGGCTACCGTGCAGCCATAACAAGAAACAATAAAACTTTAAATACATGAGGCAAAAAGAATGCTTTTAAATTTAAAAGAGCAGGGAAGCTGCATACTATTGAGCTGCACACCCTCAGTAGTCTAGTCGAGTTCATGTCTTTACAAATAAGGGTGTTTTATTTATAACAAAGAGATTGTCAGCACACTATTTGGGAGTTAACCATAATGTCACACCTAAATCATGTAAATTATTTGCAATGCACTATTAAACACTCAAAAACACTAACGAAAAAACAAACACACAAATAAACATTGAATAATCATGCCATCCACTCACTTTTAAAAGTTGTTGACTTAGTCACCAACATCTCTACATTTCATGCCCCCCTAAGTTTTTTGATTATTATTACTCTGGACAAATTCCCAAATCTACTCACCTCAAGCTGTTGAGCCTTAGGGCTTTTGGGGTCACAGAGGGATGTGTTAATCCTGTGGTTGTGTTTGACACAGCGCTGAGTTTTGTTCTGAGGCATTGGGAACATCTGGCGAACTAATGTCAGACGCCCAATCGACTTCATCACTAACTCCTGTAAGTCATAGTCTGGGATCTCCTGTTAGGGTATAAACAGACAAAGTTCTTGGTAAGAAGAGAAGACAGTATAAATCTTAAGGAAAATTGTGTGGGGAGTCATCAAACATTTTCAGCACACTCTACATTTGAAAGCTGTTTGCATTTCTGTCTATGTGAATGTGTGAGTGTGTGTGTCTGTAATTGTCATGACCACATATTTTTGCACGTCCTCAATATGTCCTTGCAAAACCTTGAGGGTGGACCCATTGCTAATTTTAGCCCTAGGACACCATGTCTCATCGCCGCTCTCCATTCATGGATTTCCATCCATCCTCTGTGCGAGAGCGTCACATGATGACGAAATGAGAACTGACATTTATCTTCGCTGGTGGAGGTAACGGCGACACCAACCGAGCAATATTTGCTTTCTTTGTGTTCATGTTCAGTTAGTCTATCTCTGTGTCTACTTGTGCACCATGTTTAAGCTTGCTGATTCATGCAAAACATCACTGATGTCCTTTCATTTTCACATGGCACATACATAAATAAGTCATCATCCACCCTTTATATTTGGAGGTGTAATAACAAAGGTATCACCCCTAATTGACTAATCTCAGGTGATTTTAATTGAAAGTAATTAACATTCTTTAAGTCCTGTGAGGAATTGTGGTATGATAAATGATGATGATACTCATTCTTTAATAGGTAATATTGGAATACCCAGAAAGATATATAATAATTAGGCCAGCACAGAATAATGTCCTATAGAAACTAACAGCTATACTGTATATTATATGTGTACTGTGATTGCTTTAATCTGTTTTTTTTACCCTAATGTTTTTGTTAAATCTTGTTCCATTTTCTCAAGTCCTTACAAATGAACAAAATCCAATGTCAGATCAATGTTTTTTTGATACAACAAATGCAAATGTAACTGTGCTATGAGGAACTAAATTCTTAAGTACAGGATTTTATTTTTTGTTTGTTTGTTTGTTTCCTTGTTGGGTTAATTTGTTACAATACTCAAAAAGTGTTGTCTTCATATAAAGGGCTTAGTAACAAAACAATCAAAAAAAAGGAAAAAAAGATTTAGAGCTGAGAGAAAATGCATAAGTCTGCTAAGCGTGACAAAATAGTGGGCCAAAAAATAATTAAGATTCAGTGCAGGCAGTCAAGGGCATACAAAGAAAAATAGGCTGGTAAAAATTAACGAGACAACTTCACTCAAAGGATCTGAGCTCAGACAAATATACATGTAGTTGTGCAAAGGCACACTAAAGACCTGCGTGTATAAACACAAACTTACCTGGAAACTACCATGTTGAGTTTTGTCCTCTTGGCATCCATCTGTCTGGTTCTATTAACCTCTATCTCTGTGTATCCTTATTGACATACATAATAGTCACCCCTCAGTATAAATTTCAGTGTGCTCAAAGTTGTCTTTAAAAGCTAATCTAAAGCTAATGTGAAAAAGATACAAACCAAATAGCAGATGCTTTTGTGTGCAGGAAGTAACTACACCTAAGTCAAGATAAAAAACACACTACTTGTACAAAGTCAGCACTTACTTCATACTCATTACTGTTCGTTTGTTGTGTAGGTTTGCCAAAATGATGTCGGACTCTATAGTTTTCCCTGGTCCCCTGCCTGATCAAACCAGGGACCAGAGTTATGCTGGAGAAAAATTTGACAGCTTTTCCTCACTGTGCTACTTTCTTCCTTTATAATCCACTTAGCTTTCCTCGCAGTTATTTCAAAGGTTAACATTCTTTTTTTCTATATTTTTTTCTCTCCACATAAGCTACACCTGTTCTGATATTAAAGTAGTTGAGACTCCTTTCTGGAAGGGGACCTCGGCTGGTCGTGCTGCCGGCAAGTCAATGTCTCCATTTCCTGATATTAACTTTTTACTTTAGTTTTACTGACCAAATACATCTAAATCAGTTTCCACTGCTCTTTTGTGTGTTTTCAGTCTTTCAGTCTTATCAAAAGTCCATCATTGCAGATTGCCAATCTTACTGAGCTAGGTTCTGCAGGTTTCTTGCTCTTAAAGTGAGTTTTTCCTCTACATGGTCACTAGGCACATGGTTAGTTTGAGGAATTCCTGTAAAGTCAACAACACAACAGGATCTTTTGTGTACTGTCTCTGCATGCTGGTCCCCGAAGAGTGAATGCTGCAAGTCAGTGACTTGATGCAATCTTCCAGGGTTCCTTAGATTTTAAACTATAACTGATTTTAATAATGAACAAAATATAATGGGCTGTTTTTCAAATAAGATCAATAGAATGAATTTTGATAAAATTATTTTTCCTGTGTAGTACCTCAAGATGCTGTCTTGTAAATCAGTTCTATATAAATAAACTCAATTGAACTTTTGTCATATTCAAAAACCTGTTTCAAAAGCACATTTAAAGCAATTGAGAAGTTGCTTTACTTTTCTTTACTTCAAATTAATCGTACAACTTTACCTAATTGCTGAGACAACAAACATTTTTTTCAGTTTTTTGTATCTCAGGTGTCATTTTCAATAATTCATAAAATAAATATAAATATATAAAATGGCTACAATATTAGTCTACAAGACAAACGCAATCTCAAAACTGAAGTAAGAGCTATTTTTTAATACCAACGTAAGGTTTTATATTGCAAATATTCCCAGTGACATCCAAACATGACCTCAATCTCCCTCTTTCCACACCCATAAGGTATTAAATCCTACTTTTCAGTGTGGTATCTGAAGGTGATAGTAAAGAGCAACATTTTCACTTCATCTTGGCACCCCTTCCTGATTCTTCTACTTACTCCAATCCCTTTAGCCAATTCCTCTTCCTTTTCTTTTAAGAGAAATTAAACTCTATTTTTTTCACTTAGCAGTTTATAAAAAAGAAAAAGGCTTCCACCTAACACAGTTTTTTGTTAGAACAGAAATAGATCAGAAAAGAACTGCCTAAAATGGCCAGAAAAGGGCTATGAACATGACATATGGATCTCCTACTGCCTTTTCTTGCTATAGGTACTTCAGCTAAACAAATTACATTGCTACTTACAGCACCACCTCCTAATGCACGGGTTTTGAATGGTTGTGTGGCGTTCAGTAACACAGAATGTTTGGATATGTAAAATATATGGAAACCATAAAAATCCAACTTATTTCAGAAAGGCTTTTAGATTACTCTACAAAAATTAAATTTTCATTTATAAGTTTATGATGCTCGTTTTCCTTTAAAAGGCCTAATGTAGGAAAAAATACTTTTAAAAAAAGGACATAAAAGACTGCCTGTCTTATCATTTGTTGTCTTCCTAACTTCAAATCCTCTGATTCTCAGAGGATTGAATGTGATGGGGTGACTGAAGGATGATCAATTATAAGCTATGAACTTCCTTTCAGTAGTGCTGGCTCACTGTTAGCTGTAGATAAAGTTGAGTTATGACAACAATAGAGGATCCTCTCATGCATTATAGTCCATAGGGATAGAAAGCACTTTTGCACATTAAAATATCCAATATCCAAATAAATAGTATTACATTATACGTAAAAATGTATTCTAACTCTGATGCTGTCATTAACAGTTGATGTATCGCCTATGGTATATAGTTCTTACAACTAAATTATCACTGGAACTGTTGGTTTTTTTAAATAAAAAACTTTGTGCAATATGATCTTAAAAGAGTTAAATACGGTGGCCCGTAGCAAACAAAAGCCACAAGCAACAAAACGAATGCCACAACGCTACAAAATAAAAGTACAAGGTCCTTAAACCAAAGCTACAACACTTCAAAATAAACGTCACGGTGCCTTAAATCAAAAGCCACAACACAACAAAATAAAAGTCACAATGCCTTAATACAAGACCCATAACACTACAAAATAAACCACAACACAAAACAATTCAGTACAACGGAAGTTAGCCGCAGCGTTAGCCATGGCGAAAGTTGCTGCCTAAGAAGTGACGTCACTGGAAGTAGGTCTTTTACTGTCCTTTTTAAAGAAACTGGGAGTGGAAAAAACTCAGAAGGTAAGTGAATCTCCGATATTTGAAAGATGTTTATTAATTTTGTTGCCTGCAATTGTAGAGGTTGTTAACTGCTGTGAAGTGAGAGTTATTGAACGTCGGAGGTATTAATAGATCTCGTAAAATAACTACTTCCTCTGACATCACTTCTGTGGCTGCAACTTTCGCTGTGGCTGAGGCTGCGGCGAACTTCTGTTGTACTGAATTGTTTTGTGTTGTAGTTTGTTTTGTAACGTTGTGGCTTTTGTTTTGTAGCATTGTGGCTTTTGGTTGCTGTGACACTTAAGGGCCACCGTTGTTAAGAGCAGTTTTGATATAAATTAAAAAGAAATGTCGATAGAATAAGTTTACTACGATAGGCAATAATTTAAAAAAGAATTATTGCAGTGATCGTTCAGGTCATGAGTAAACACAAACATTCAGGATTTCCTGAATTAGATAACAGGACAACATTTTGTCAATGTAAATTAATCATCTTTTACTGGTCATGCTAATTTTTTTATTTATGAGGTTAATGTGATTAGTCTATTAAGTGAGGGTTATATTAAGAAAATAAACATTTTAAGCATTGAATATTAAAATCCGTATTTTAATTTATGTGTTGTTTAACACCAAGTGTGCAAAGTTTTGAAGATGCAAAGTGACCAAGGAAATAAAGATGCAACCTACCAAAGAGCCACCAAGAAGCTAAAGTTAAGTTATATTTTTGAACTTTTGACTTCTACCCACAGAAAACTCTACCTAACTTTTAAAATACTTTTACACAATGAAAGAATATTTGCAAAACAAGAAAATGAAGTATTAACCGATTGCAGTGGTAAGTAGCCAAATGTTGGATCACTAACAGAGGTTAGTTACCTGTTGATATTTTTTGTTTTCTTTCTATTTTTTCTCCCCTCCAGGGGGTCTTTTGTGGGCTCTAGTGTCCTGTATTTGTAAGTAGATATACAGGAAAGGGGGAAGACATGCGGCAAATGTTGACAGCTCTGGGAATCGACCCTGCGACAGCTGCGTCGAGGACTCAAGGTCTCCATATGTGAGTTGCGCTATCCCCTATGCCACCAGCCTCTTGATATTTTTTAAACACATCTGGAGTCAGTACTTCTTATAAATACCTGTTAGTGACTGGTAGATTGGTTGATAGGTAGGAGGGATTTAGTGCTTGGTTTAGCATAGCTGAAAGCCCATTTGCTAATATTTCCCTTCTAAATAAAGAGTGCTGCTGCTATCTGTCCAGTGATGAATGTGCCAAGGTCTCTCTTTCTTGGTTTGGCTCAGTGAGCAGGGGTGCCTTTTGATGTAAGTGGAAGAGCAGACTCCAGGTGGACGGAGCTCACTAATCAGCATCAAATGCAGTACACATTCCCAAATACTGCATGCTGACATTTAGGGTTATGGATGGGGCGTGAGGAAGGCAATCCTATTATGTATTACTATTACGAAGCACTTTGAAACTTGTCTTTAAAAAGCCTTATATAATTAAACGCTTACTTACTTACTTACGTTTTCTGTGCCAGATAAATTGACTATATGACAACGTTCAATACCACACCAGAGCAGGTGGAGAGAGGGCTGGGCCTGAAACTACTGGAACAAAATTCTGTAGAATAGCTAAGTGATTGATTTATTACGACAAGCAAAATATAGATACAGGAGCATCATGTGAACAACGCTACATGTTTAGGCAAATGCTTATAACATTGTCATCATATAACTAAAGTCAGATATTAGGTTTGTACTGGACTCCAGAAATTATAATTTGAAGCTTTGTTAACCAGAGTTCTTCCTGTCGCGTTTATAAAGCATAGAACAACGCCAAATGTAACATATGTGTCAACATATGTGTTGCTGAAAATGCACTACAGTCATGCTGCATAAAGATTATTTAAGGCAAGTGACTAGCTGAAACGAGAAAGTATGAAGAGATCTTATAAAATCTAATAAAGCATGTGCACAAAGAAATTGTCTTAAAAATTCAGAAAAAATATGTTCAATATATCTGTGTAGATATAACAACAAAAACTGAAGACTTTCATTAAAATTATCATAACATTACAAAGTTAAGAGTGATTAATATTCAATATGTAAAGCCGGTGACCAATTAAAATGGTTGTTTTCCCAATATTTCCATGAAATACGTTTACCGTTTTATTGATTGTGCCAAGGATTCTTCCTTTGTTCCCTCTACCCTAGAAGCATTACAATTTCAACTATTATTAAAGCATTATCTAAAGTATACTTAAGGACAGTTGGTGAAAATATTGTTGCAGCCTTTCATTTGTCATACATATGAATAGGAGGGGGAAATTCTAGACTTTCAACTAATAGGATTGTGATTCACATGGTTGACTGCGGTTTGCCTGCAGATTTAATGAATGTCATACATACTAACATTTGTTTCAAACAAAAAAACTTGGCATAACTAAAAAAGTAATATGTCTAGTAAGCTGTGTGGCATTTCAGAAAACGATTAAGCTCCAACATGAACATGAAACATGAAGAAATGAGCAAATGCACACTGAAGGATGTGAAGTGTTTCTTCTTTTCTTTTTTTTTCTTTTTTTTGTGTGTTTCTTGTTTTCTACCAAATAAGGCTTTTACCATTTCTATTGTAAATGCTTTGTACCAACACATTTTGTGACATACATGGTTTTGCATGTGTGAGTCATCTTGGTGGCATGGACCACCCAACCCGCATTGTTTTGTCAGTCCACTGTTATGCAAAAGGCTTTAGAATTAAATTCTAAAGGGAAAAAAAGAGACAAATGTATGGATCTTAACTGCGCTATTTATGAAGTAGGATTAAAAATTAGTTTATTTATTATTGAAACAATTAAAAATTATTAAGAAGTTAGAATTGTAACACACAGTATGCATACAGTGGGATAAATTTATCAGAACAATAAAGCTTAAGAAGATTTTTAGTATAAAATTAAGTATGCAGAAGTTATTCTTATTTTAAACTTCACATAATTTGATAGTCCGCAGAATTTACTAGTGAAATCAAAAACAGTATATTAATAAATATATAGTTACTGAAACATTTTTAATAGAAAAAGCTCAATGTTTCTATTCTTTTATGCTTGCTGTCTTTTGACGCCTGGTAGCGCCTGTGACAGTTTCATTGCTTTGTGCTTAAGCTCTTTAAAGTTTGCAGGAGTCCTTTTGCGCTTTGGCAGCACTTTCCAAATGGTTTCTGTGATTTAGGTCAGGGCTTATGCTGGCCAGTTTAAACTGCTTATCTTGTCCTTTCTTACTATTATTTTGTGTAGTTGGAAACATCCCCCAAGTTGCTGTGACACCCAATGCACGGTGCCAAAATTTCCTTACTTGGTGATGCATGTAGTTTTAAAATGCATAGCTAATTTTCAAAAGTTAACCCTTTACCAAAATGATTCTATAAATATAAAATTTGGTTTAATGTGTTAAACAAATATCATCCAACTTTTCAGTAAAAGTTGAAGCAAAATCTGATGTCATCATCTAAAGCCTATTCTCTGAAAAATGGTTCCTTTCAAATTCTTTCCCTATTGGGGTTCAGTAGGTTGCATACATTATAAAATATTCTAAAACACTGCTGCTTCCATTTAAAACCTTTAAGTTACCCCTTGATTAGATGGTGGTGTATTACTTCTTTATCCTTTTTATTTGGCCCTGAAACCACCTGGGTCATTTGTTGCTGAAAGCCTTGGTGTTACATGAACTAATTACAAATCAGTACAGTAGCACAAACTTGTTATATTTACATTCATAATTGTATAATGATTTTCGTTTTGTATTACTTATTGCAACAAGTTTTATATATAGTCTTGAAAAACATGCAATTCGATTTAATTATTTTCTAGGTCTGTAAAATAAAAATAAAAACAATTAAATACATATAATAAAAAAATACATACTTTCTTATCTTTTTCTTGTTTTGTAATAGATTTGGTCTACCTTTGCTCATTGTTGTACTTAAATGTGTCAGATTTTATTCTAAATTTTAATACCACACAAAAGAATCAGAATTTAAAACAACATGTAGTTTTCAAGAGCCGAAGTAATGTATTTAACAAAAAATAGCTGAGCAAACATGCTGGGACATTTTTGAATATATACAAGCCTAATGTCGTTTTATGTCTGCCATAAAGCAACTGCAATAACCGGATGATAACCCTTGACTTAAAATTGAGTCTTTAAATACGTATTGAGGAATTTGCCCCTTTTACCTGTGGGTTGGCGGTTTGAACCCCTGCTTCATCTATATCAGTCACTGTGTAATTGGACAAGACTGTGGGAGACTGACCTCAGTGTGCAAATATATAAATCAATGTAGCATAAAGTATTTGGAGTTGAATGACTTAAATTAAATTTGGTGGTTTTAACCATGTATGAAATCATATTTTACTCTGTAATCTATCTAAAATCAAAATACTTAATAACTGTTAGGTTTTTGTTTACTCCGTGTTATATATTTTGTTCTGTAATTCTGTAGATACATATTTTTAGCTGTTACATTTTATTGTATTTGCTGTTTTTTATGTATTCGTTTACACTTTTTTTTAAAGCACTTTATAAAACTGTGATAATGTTCCTATACAAACTCCTTCTGTCTACTTTAGGCGTCATCTAAAACCAGAAACACATTGGAGAATCGATAAATATTTCAAAGAAAATTAACACAGAGAGGAGAACTAAATGTACAAGGAGGGTTTTATCCTCATATCATTTCAGTGACACTCACCTCATTAATTAGAATCCAATGACAATCGAAGGCAACCAGGTTAGTCTCCACCACCTGGAAAACAAAATGGACAAATCACATACAGCACTAACGGAATGAAATCCAAGCAGAAGATTTCCAAAACAGAAAATTTGGAATTTTGTTGGTAACAAATGATTAAATGCATCTTAAAGATCGGTATTGGGATATTATAGGCATCACTCCATGAAGATGTAGGAAATTAAAGTTATCAAGCTTTTTAAAAAAAAATATCTAAAGGCCTGCTTGTGTCTCGACCGCAATGCTTAAAAGTTGCAACAAAAGAAAAAATAAAGAAAAACAGAAAACATCTACATATTGCAACTAAGATTTTTTTCCATTTTCCACACACATTAGATAAACCTTAGAAAGTGTACTTAATTGGTTCCCCCCCTGCCCTACTGCATTTTGAAATACACTCTATGAAGGAATAACAATGTCAAAAAAACATCATGCTTATAGCAAATAATCCAAAAAATATCTCCATCAACTGTTATTTTTCCAATCTAAAACACTGTACCTGTTAACTTATATATATATATATATATATATATATATATATATATATATAAATATATATGTATATATATATGTGTGTGTGTGTGTGTGTCTAATCTATTTTCCTTTACTTCTAACTGTCTGAAGGCTCATGGTTTTCCTTTTTTGCAGCCTGTTTTAACACCACCCTAGAATGCACTCATATATCATTGTATATAATTACCTGGGGTGAACATAGAACAGTATGGCAATAAAACATGTTTTAGCCATAAACAAAGGCAGCTGCTAAAACAGTGGCAGAATGTTTAATAGTGGAATAATCCTTCACTTCAGCTTCATAAAACGTCTGTGAAAGTGGTTGGAAAAAAATCTTAAGGATGGACAAAGAAAGGTCTGGTCAATTTTGATCACTGTTACCATTTGCTCATGTTATATGACATCTTGGGTAATGCAAAGCAAAGATAGGAATGTAAGTTAAACTAATTCGTATTCATCTATTTTCACTCTTCTTCAGCTCAGCAAACACAGCAATCCCCAAAGATGGGCAAATGGTGCTTCAACATAATTTGTCTGCCCCAGGCAATGTTTTAATTTGACAGACAGATACATTCCCTTACCAGGGACATGTATTCAATTGCTTGCTAATGCAATCAACAAAAAATAGGATAAAAACTTGATTCATAAAATCAAACACATATAGGACTTCCGGGGTTTTGGGACTGATGTAGTAAGACGTGTTGGAGGGGGCTCCCGCAAAGGACTTTTTTTGAAGGTGCATTTGGGAATGTTCGTCTGCTTTGTCTGTCCTCTAAATCCTAACAACGGCTCCACTACAGGTCAAGATGCTTCCGAAGCCCAAAAATACGAATAATTCGACAACTACGGTGGTGAGGCCTGGTCCACCACCAGGGGCATCCCCGCCTCAGCCTGCTGAGACCGAGCCACCACGGGGCCCGGCTAGTAAGCGACCGCCTTCGGAAGATTCTTACACAGCGCAGAACGTATATCCCCCGGACTTTAAGGCTGAACTCCTCAGTGCTCTTTGTGAAGAGATGGCAGACATTTTCAGGACTCAATTGGCGTTGACAAACAATCTCTTTCAGATTAAGTCGGAGCTGCAAGGCATGAAGACTGAGCTAAGTGCTAGCATTGCTGCTATCAGGTTGGAAGAAGATGCATTAAGGGTGACTGTTGCAGACACGGAGGGACCGCTGTCTTCATGCACTGATGATGAGATTTCACTTAAGAGCAATTTGGACAGGTTTTCGGCGCAGGTCCTCACTGTAGACAGAAAATGCGAAGACTTGTAGTCAAGATCGTGGCGTAATAACATTAGAATCATAGGACTACCGGAGGAGCGAAACCCAGTCACCGCAGACACGATTTCCACCCTGCTTAAAGAGGCCTTCGGCCTGGAGATGGAGGCGTTTCTGGACCGGGCGCACTGATCTCTACAAGCCAAGCCGAGGCCCGGTGAGCGGCCCCGTCTCATAATAGCTCGTCTACATTACTACACAGACGGCGCTGATATCCTACGACGTGCCAGAGCGCAGCAGCGGATAAAGGTGGGGGATTCCACAATTTCCATCTTCCCTGATTTTACTGCTCAGACCGCAAAAGCCCGTGCAGACTTCAATGATGTCAGACGCCAGTTGAGAGAGGTTCCGGACATACGGTTTGGGATTCTGCATCCGGCTCATCTCCGCATCACCAGAAGAGGTGTCACATGAGAGTTTACTTCACCTGCAGAGGCGTCTGCCTTTGTGAAAACACTCAAGGTTAAATAAAAGTGGCTTCATCAACTTAAAGCTTAACCCTGGTTTGAATGAATGTAAGTATAGTTGCAGCCAGGTTTCTCTTTACTTCGGTGTATCCAAAGTGACTTTTAGCAGTGATGGCTGTAATGCACATTTCAATCACTTTGCTTTTGCATAGTTTAATTTGATATGAGTGGAGCCGCTCATACTGTTCGGTCGGGGCCTGCCCAAGGCATAGGACGGTTGGACGACATGTAATGATTTAGTTTACCTGCTCTTTTCTTTGTTTCATTTCTGTTTTCACATGTTTGCGGGAGCTCCAATTGACTTGGGATGAAATGAAGAATACGGTTTGGTCCAAAACCTTAAGGTTAGTCTTTCGACTCTTGACTCCTTTTGGATTTCACATTGGTATCCCGTCGTTTGGGGATGGGAGAGTGGTAGGTGCTAATTGGGGGAGGGTAGAGGGACCTGGGATGTGTCTGTTCAGAAATGTATGTAAATATTTTTTTTTTTTTTTTTTCTCTTTTCTTTTCTCTTTCTTTCTTCTTATTCTTGAACCTGGGGCGTGGGGGCGAAACCGGATTTCCGTATCAGTGTTAACTCAAATCTCACATGGCTAACACGAACAATTCAGATGTAAGATTTATTACATGGAATATTCGAGGTTTAGGGGATGCTGTCAAGGGTGTAGGGTGTTTACTCATTTAAAGCATTTGGTGGTGAGCCTTTGGCGGTAATGACACCCGGTTACGCCAATCGGAGGTCACTAAAATTAGTGTTGCTTCGGTGTGTGAGTTTGCAAAAACAATGTCGGACTGTGTAGTTTTCTCTGGTCCCCTGCCTGATCGGACCGGTGACGACATGTTTAGTCGCATGTTGTCATTCAACCGTTGGTTATCTAGGTGGTGTCCAGAAAACGGTGTGGG
>JAVLVB010000003.1:286487-297767 GCA_032876305.1 Orestias chungarensis
TTTTTTTTTTTTTTTTTTTTTTTTTCTCTGTTTCTGCTCTAAGTCAGAAGACGTCTTTTCCTACCCTATTTTTTATTAATACATCATCCCTAAGCAATAACATGCTTTAAATATACTTAAAGCATCTATAATATACCAATGATTTTTTTTAAAGAAGTAAAATATTTAATAAATATTTTAGCTCTACAATATATAAACAAAAACAGTTTGTTAGCTAATATCAAATCCACCAACATTACACCCGTGCAATGAATAGAATGAGTAGTCTGGAACTGGGGTACATTGTGAAAAAGAAAAGAGTTCAGTGTAATCAAATTGAATGCACTGGACCATACCAGGAGTCACATGGGTATCAAAGGTCTGTGTAATTCTTTCCAACAGCTAATGACTGTAAATTACTTCAATTGGAATGTTTAATTAGTTTGATGCAGTCATGGTCACACATCAATGATCTACAGAGTCTCATGAGGTTGTGTTTTTATTCCTACAATTAAAAACACTTGGAATATGGGTTGCAAGTACTGAAGAATACATATTTTGTATATGATTATGCATATGTGGTTTTGTGTTTAATTTAAGAAATGTTCAAGAATATTGTTCCATTGAAAACTTAGGTTTATCTTTTACCTTCATTCTTGCAGCAGTGCATTGTCAAAGTCAACAAAATCCTGTTCTGACAAGGTCTTTCTGTGCTTAGAAACCTGGCAAAAATGTATAAAAAAGGGGCAGCGGATCTTCACTACTTATTTTTGTCCCCAGACCTCTTAAATGAGGTGGTTTGGTTTCTACTGTTCTGTTATTCTGTCGTATAAAAAAAAAAACCTTTTATCAACAGGTCTTTCATATCATATGCATATAAGGCAAAGAGTAACAGAACCAACATGCTATACATTTATCATCCTCAAAACAGGACAGCTGTGTGCGCTGGAAGGAGCATATGAGACCCATGCACACATTGGCCTTTCAGTTTATTGATCTGACCACAGCTACAAGCACTGCAAAATCCACAGAGACAATGTATAACCCACACATAGCACAACAACCTCCAGCAAATATGACAAAATTCAACTTGACATTTAGATGTAGACAAATCAATGGCTGGAACAAATAGAATCTGTTGTCTTTATAGTCCAAGGTGCACAGTTGTGTGAAAAACAAGTGTGAAGGTGTGGGTTGATGTGAAAGTTCTTGGTATTCTTGAGTCGTTAATTGACTTTTAAGCTGCTTTTTAAGCATAAAAGGGGTAATTTGCCATGCATGCTATGCATGCCTTAGCTCATATTAAATGGCCATAAATATAATGAGGGTCTAATGAAAGTTCTAAGATTTGATTGTCATTAAAGCCAATGTACGTGTAATGCAAAAATTAAGTACAAGATCTAATGATCATTGTTTATTGACCCAGCAAGCAAGAAAATAATTTACTGAGGACAACAATGTTCCAGATTTCTTTCATTTGCAACCAATTTCTGTAAGTATTATTTTATTTTCTAGTTACACAATTTTTTTAAAATTTACTTTTAGAAGTGCATACCCATTTCATTACACGTTAAAGACTTTTATTCTGCAGCTTGAACACAGATAGAATACATGAACTCCAAATCCTATTTCTAACACTCATTTAATCTATACTCTTTCCTCTTTACCCTAGTCTTCACATCAGGTTGACAGGTGGTGTTGAAAATTTTGACTTAAACAATTTCACATTATTTCAGGAATTTGTAATAGTTGTAAAGTCAATGCCAATTCCTTTTGATCAAAAATATGTCAGTATGTTGATATACACCATCTTAGCAGTTAAGCAAGACTTTGGCATATTATACTATTTTAAAATTGAAAACAATACGTTAGAATACACCAAACTCACCATTATAAATAAATTATAAAAATATCTAAAATCTTTATTTCCAAGTCACATTTTCTGCCCTGTGTCTCTATAGTATACAAACATAAGATATTTTTGATAAACAATACTTCAATAGTCAACTTTCTTAATCTTATAATACTTAATCTTATAAAATATAGCATGTCTCTTACTGTCTTACAGTGATTTTGTCATTTTTTTAGTTTCATAGGTATATGTTGTTTGTCATTATGGTTTCCCTGTTTTTTTTTTTCTTCCATTTCTGTCACTCTATTACTGCAGTTGCAAAAGCAGATTTCTAGCATATTTTCTGTATTCTCTTTATCATAATTTCCCTCCTCTATTCTTTTCTCACTGCGTCTCTTTAAACACTTTGTTTTATCTCAGTTCTGTATCCATGTTCATTACATTTATTGTGAACAACAACCAATTTCTATGCATACATATTAATTGAAGCACTGTGGTATAAACTGCAATGCTTCACTTGTGAAAATAAAATCTGTTGGGATTCACACTGGAACCCAGACAGCAATCCTGAGTTCCTCGCAAATTACAATTAAAAGGACCATTTGCTCTGCAGTATCTGTCTTTAGCAAACTCCACTGTGAGCTTCTCCTACTTTCTATGGCAAAGTCTCACAGCACCACGCTGCCCCAGCAAGTTGTCGGGTTTTCAACAATGCACAACTTCAGAGCTATTGTCTGTGCAACACTTACAGGTGTGCAGTGGGAGCCTGGGTACAAAGAAATAACACTTAGTGCTAAAGTAGCTCATCAAATTTGTTTTCCAGTCTCCGTATTCATCCAACTGGCAGAAAAAGAATGTAGAAAGTTGTACACCCTACTATGAAATCTCAACATTTCCAGGACTGTAAGCCAAAGTGTTGCTCACCATGCAGTGAACCCACTGACCATGGGATCTAATCAGTTTTTTACCCACCACTTTTAGTGTTGGTGCTGATACCATAGCAAAAAACAACAAAAAGATAAGGGTGCATTTGGTTAATTAAAATTAAATGCTCAATCTCTGCTATTTATTTTATTTTTTATGTTATTATATAATGTGTTTAGCTGCTTTAACACAGGAGTGACTTTGGCTGTATTTGAAAATTACATTACATTAGTCTTAGTTGTAGGTTGTATTGATAAATTTGATATCTTCCAGCCTTTGGGCTAAAAATCCAATCAGGGAGAATCCAAGTTGTGCCATCATTAACATGTACACTTCGAGGTCATGCTATGTCATTTTCTCACACAGTGTGTATTAATGAGTGGTGATGTGAAATTCCATAATATGTAATGAAGTAGTAACCAGTGGGCATAAAAAGAGGTCATAGCAGAGTCAGAGCCTAATGGTTGGTATTTGAGTGAGCGAGCCATGAAAGGTATAACCAGCTGTATATGGTGGAGAGTAGCAGCTGTTATAGCCCTCAATTACACATCCGATTTGGCCTCCAGAGGTTGAAGCATATGTTACAGTTTTCCGCCAGAAGAGCTGACCTTACACTGCACGCAAACCTTAAAGTATTATGCTTAAATTAGTTTGACGTCATTGAGCTAATTTAGACAAATTTGAACCGATAGGTCTGTAATTCTCCTTCAAATGACTGTTTCATTAGTAATAAAATGTAATTCCAATCACCTTTTAAAGACATGTGAACAAAACTAAATTGAGTTAACAGACCACCAAAAATGTACATATTTTTTTATTTATCTAACAGAAGTGTGACATTCTTTTGTTGTATCCATCCAATTCAATATTTTGTTGCAGTTTTGTTTTTTCATGTAACCACCCTTTTTTTTGAAGGGAAAGTTATTTAGACTTACAGGTAATTAGCCATATAATAATATAACAAACACACAAGGTTTTGTTTCCGTATACTAAAGTTGCTCTCAGACTTATTTATGGAAGAGGGAAATTTACAGGTCTAGCCCTCCATTTTGTAAACTAACAAGCTAATTTGCCTTTTAAAGCTAGCCTCTGATGAAGACATAATCTAATTTGCCCCTTTAAAACCTTCTGGTGTAAGCTATAAGCTTCAGATATGTTTCCTTATCTGCAGGTCTTTGCAACGGTCAAAAACTGAGAACCACCAGAACTCACAGAAGCTTCGTGAAGCCACTTCTGTTTTCCCAACATGTTGCTTTCAGCAATGGACCTGACTAACTTAAATCTAAAATATCTTGCTGTGTGCACCAGCCCTATTGACTGCGATGACGGGGGTTTCCATGACATTATTTTTTAAACCGATGTTGACATCCTTGCAAACTTTGATCTTTACTCTGTCAAAAGTTAGGCAACCTTTACTTTAAAGATGTCATATGGATGTAGTTATGTGTGGAACGATTTAGAGATTGTTTAAGTGTTGGTTACCGCATTTCTGAATGAGATATCCAACTGTTTCTCTGAAACATTGCTCAGCCCTGTTGCTCTTTGCCTAGCTTTTAAGCTAAGCTAAACACATTACAAGATTATTGCCCTTTGTCAAGAAGATAAGTTGAACTTTTGAAATTAAATAAAGCCTCCTCTTCCTCCTCTCTCACACACACGCATGCACTCGCACACACCCACCCACACACACACACACACACACACAAACACACACACACAAACACACAGACACCTGTGGTTGTACACTATGGGAATTTCGTTCTTTGAAATAGTCAACTACACCTACCCCTCGCCTGTGGGTGTATGGATTACTTATTACATTTTTTGGCTGTAAGGTTGAGCTATTTGGTTAATAAATTAGCATACTTCTACAGTTTCTTTGCCAGTTTTCTGAATTCACCCCTTCATAAAAGACTGAACGTGTTAGGCAAATTGTTCCTGATTCTGAGTAGATACTCTGTTTTTATTAATGAGAAACTCCGATTTATATACCAATAGTTTAATAATCAATTATTTATTTTTCAATAGACTGAGTATTTTTCCATCGCTGTTGCAATACAACAAAATGCTTGCATTACAACAGTGTTCAATAATTTCCTGGTTTTTTGGATTAATATAAAAAAAATTTAAATCTCACTTAATATTTTATGTATTTTCATATTTATTTTGTCTTCTACCACTTATGCCATAGCATGATACCTAAGGTTAAACATAATTGTTTTCATCATTGTTTTTACATTGTAAATTTGTTTTCCACTTTGTCAGTTTACATAAACCTCAAAACATACAATTCGACCACACGTTGGTTCAAGTGTTTCATCACTCCAGAGTTAAATATTTTCATCGGAACCCATCACGGAAGAAAAAAGTAGAGTGATCAATTACATTTTAAACAGAAAATAAAATCCAGCTTTAAGTCACCTGATGATTTTTGTTGTTTTTCTTTCAGTATTAAGTTGTCCACAGATTCCAGCTGTACTGTATTTGTGAAACTCAGATTTTGTTTCAAGTCCATAAAGGACTGTAGCTGAAAACTATGTGTTTCTGTTGAACTACTATTGAATTACCAAAATATTATAAAAACAAAAATACAGAAACTAGTTATACCTTTAATCGTGTGTCTACATACTTCAGTGATTACCTTTAACTTCAACAAAGGTTTAATCCTTAGATGTTGCATTGCCAATGTAAAATGACTAAAAGCCATACTGCATGTAAACTGCACACTAACTTTGAAACTTAGGCAAAGTTGCCACCAAGTAGTTTGATCCCCTTTTGTAATCACTATTTTTTTGTAAGTTAATCTACAATGGTGTCAAATATGTTTCCTTCTATTTTGAGTCATGCTGACATGACATCATAATGCACTTGCTGCAGATTTCTTCGCTGCACATGTTTCTCCCATTCAACCCTATCACAAAAGTGTTCTGTTAAGTTGAGATTTTGAAACAACAGTTGTATTTGGTTAGCTTTGTGTTTACAATGTTTCGGCTTTCACATGTGAGGGATCGAATGTGCAAAATCACAGAAAAATACCTAAATGTTTGTTGACATACAGAAGAGGTAAATCAATCAGATTGCAAGATGGAGACATGCATAATGTATCTCCTATTTTTACACGGGGTAAGTACAATAAATAAAATAAAACCCAGCATGCCTGAAGATACATGACAAAAAGATAATTTTTTTCCAGATCATTGTTTGTTGGATATATTTATTTATTTATAAATGTAAAAAGTTGCCATGTTTTATCATGTTGCAGAAATCTGTTAAAGCTGCATTTAGTAAGAATATCAGAAATGATGAAAATGCCTCTTGACTTAACTTACGATTTTGGCAATGTAAGTACAAGGTTTTATATCACACACAATTGGGAAAAACGAAGCCATAAAATATTGCAATTACATTTTCTTTAAATACTTAACATTATAAAACAGTTAACACCCCCTTTGAAACCTTGGATGTTTCTACTTGCATTGTACTGTCAAGAACTAAATCATACTAAAACAGAAGCGACTTCTTAAAAGCCGCTTTGTTGTTTGTATCCGTTCATCCATACATAATGATACGCTTTTGGGAAACTTAACCACAGTATATCCACCAAAGGATATACTGTACTCAGAGCAACTCTGTGGTTTGTATTGACACACTCTTGTCTTTCATTTTGGTGCCTTTTCTCAAAGTCAACCAGCCATGATCATTGTCCTTTTTGTTCTTTGTAGTTGACTCTCACTGGCTGGCTTTCTACCTAATTTCCATTTTTGATATGATTGTGCTTCATGTCCCTTATTCAAGCACCTTCTAAGCTTTAGGTCCATTAATATGTATGGTTCCAATTTAATTATAATAAACCTTATTTAGAAACTCTGTTAATGTTCTTATTTTGACATTAAAACTACAGTAAAAAGGATAAACATGGGTGAAGACTTCTTGTTAAATGGCAACAATATTGTCTCTAAATAGCACAGTAATATATATGACATATTCCATAAATAAAATATATTTGTTTTTAAACTTGCTTTACATAAAGTAGAATCCATGGCTGGTCATTTACTCATCATACATAATCCCAGGAGGTTTTAAATTGAAACATCCAGTTTACATATTCCAGGCAATGTTTTCCATTTGTTAGCCCTCAATATAAATATATTGTAATGTTTTTTCTTATTTTTTGATCCATCTTGCCAAGACAGTAGGATAAAAGGGAAAAAAAAATCATTCATGTTGGGTTGGTGGAACATTTTACACATGGTGTTGTGACTAAAGTGTACATGACAGCCAAATTGGCCATTCAGTCTTTATGTAAAGGACAACTTGGGAGGTCTTTCTTGAAGTTAAGGGGCTGCATCTCCACCAGGTGAGCCACAACAACCCTAAGCAATAATCTGTTAAAACCATTATAAACTGATAAAGGACTAAGCATAGTAAAAGGATTTAGAGAAACATCTGAGTTTGTATGAGAGTGTGAGTACATGGCATAAACAAAGGCAATGGAAAGGGAAAAGTCCACTGATAAACAAATTAGACATTTTAAATTGAAAATACATGTTCATACACAAACACATCTCTACCCCCATTACTCGCTATACCAGCAACAGTCAATAGTGCTAACATTTGATGCTACTTTCACACATACACACAAACAACCTTCAGTCCTGTAGCTGACATGGCTATAATCATTGTGCTCCAAGTTTCGTGAGTACAGATAAAGCTTTAATGTCATGCCATAACCCACATACTGACACCCTGGTTATTACGATAAGACCATAATGCAATCTCTCCATAGTAATAAAGTTCAAGGGGAAAACCGATGCTTAAGACATTTTCCTTTTTAAATGCAGTGAAAGGGGGTGGAAAGGGAATGCTCCCTGTTCAGGTAAGGCTGCCATGCTGTGTAGATGCACTAACATGTGATTGGTGCAGGTTGGGACGAGGGGGTTTAGGGGTGGGGGAATTAAATGTTCAGTCTGGAAACAAGAACAGACTGAAAAATTCTCAAAGTTTCGGAGGAAATCTCCCAGAATCAGATCGGCAAGTTGGGGCTCTTAACAGTAGCTGTCCATGTAGATTACTTGGAAATAAGCCCACCCACCAGCATTGACTGATGACTGGTTAGAAGACGGGCCTCAAACTCCTTTTCATTTTGCACCATATCAAGATTACAAATGTCCTTAAATGATTGTTTGTGACCACCACATATCAACCCAGCAATCTGAGGGATAAGCGTAGTTTAGTAATAATATATTAGATATAACACGTTACATGATATTTTTGGAGCAAAAGGAACCAATTAATTGTTACCGTAATTGTGTTCTAAAAACAATGCACATTTTGGCACAAAACACACTCCCTCTTTCTGCAGCTAAAGAATCCATCTTTGTGTTGAAGTCAGGAGAAATTTTCACTCTACATTATAGTAAATTCTGTTTTCTTTCAGTATCCCACCAGCAAAACTTATCTCCATTAAACCATAGCTGTGGTCTCTCTGTTTTAATGGCACGTTACAGGTGTGGGCAATGTGGTTACAAGCTTTTGTTTCTAATCCTACTGGCTAGAGTGTGTGAAAATAAAGGCCAGTATATTAAAAAGCTTTGAGTTTACCCCAACAACACAAGCAGCTCACATAGTACATAAAAATAAGCAGTTTTCAAACACAAAGCTTTCCATTTTGAAACTAGCATGGGATGGTTTATTAATAAATTCAACTAATATATTTTGAAAAACAATTACAATCACAATTTATCTTACATTTAGAATTGTCCATTTGATTTTGTTAAGAACTACACAGAGAAGTACAGATATATTTTTTTCTGTTTTCTAGATGAACTAAGAACTGAACAACAAATTGTTTATCAGAAATTTCGAAGTCACTTGCAAGTTTATAAGGACATCTAGGATATTAACTGACACATAATGAAACTGCTGTAGTGGCGGAATTGTTTGTACCATTGATTGGACATTTCTATTTTTTTTTCTTTTACTGATCAACATTTAAACAGTCTTTCCTGTGTGTTGAACACAGTTCAATACATTTTGTTAAGTTCTAATACAGAGAAGTTGAAAAATTTCTATAAAACAGACTGCCTTACTATAATAGCAGACCAAACATGGCAATGGCAAAGTAAGTTCTAAAGCTCATTAAATTGTCTCGCATAACTCACACAACAAAATCTGTGCACTGCTCTAACCAAAATACACATCTACACAAAATTAAATAGAATTTATATATATATATTGTTCTTAAGTTTTATTGAAAAGTAAAGTAGAGAATAAATAATAAACGGTAGTAGAACATAAAACATGAATGGAAAGGGTTATTCTATTGTTAAAAAAAACATTAACATTAACATAAGTAATTACATATTAAATGGACAAAGTTGTAAATAATTACTTTTGATTTTTTTTAAAGAATCTTAAAGGCAATACAAAAGTTGTGCACTGAGTTATAATTTGTAAAGGTTTAGTTTGAAAACCCAAACAGGGACTTGTTATTTAAATTAGCCTTTGGCTGGAGGTCTTATAGAACAGTCTACGGTTTCTAGTAAATGTACACTTGTTTCATGCCTTGGCCATGTTAAAATTCTTTTAAATTAACAATATTCGGGGATTATTTCTTGAAACCTTACTTCTCTATTACTCATAAACTACAAACTCCATATAGGATGATATGATCCCATTTTCTTACAACAGACTGGTATATTTTTTTCATTTTATTTTACTGACCTCTTTTTCTATTAAACCGACCTTCCCAATAGCATTTTTTGATAAATAGATGTGTGACGTTCTTTACACCCTGTCCACTTGGCTTAATTATGGAACTCCTCCTATTTGTGTTCTCCTCCCCCTTCCGTGACCTATAATTACAGGGGTCAACATTTATTCCTTTTACTTCATTGCCACAACAAAGACAGAAAAGCAATGTAAAATGATTTGTTAATAAAATGTTTAATCAACTCAAATAATGCTTCTTAACTGCTGGTGAAATTCTCAGTATAATTAACAATTAGGAGTCCGTCGAACATACAGATACAGAAATTCAGTTACGACAAAAAAATCACAGGTATGATGAGCTCTATAGATTCTGTCATAGAATACAATATAATAAAGAAATGTCTTCTTAATTGTTGATGACGGCACATATTTTTTTCCCCCAAGCATACTTTGAGGCCTTTGGGTAGAAAACGGATGATTAGTAATTTATTATAAACTGCTGAGAATTCATGCACAGCGTTTGGATAAGAACATACATATGCATCACTGGAATGGGAGAACAGCAGCATCCCAACATCTGAAGAGGACTGCTAGGGAAAATTAAAACAAATGCATAAAAAAGATATATAATCCTCCTGTTCTTGTTTATGTGTTTTTTGAAAAGCTAAACATTTTTGTTCACTTTCAATGTAAAACTGGCCCTCAGATAGAACCAGACAACAATAATGACAACTAAACAAATGCAATAAAGGTAGCCACTTAAACATGCACATGGCTGGTTAACACATGTTATATTTAGTGGCTACTGTGGCCCAAGATCTTAGAGCACCTGAATCTAAATATGTATGTGTGAGTGTGCTGATGTATATCAGTTTTTTCCATAAGGATGTTCTGTAGCAGATGCTTTTGAACGTTTACTTAGAAACAAGCTGAGGGAAGGCACCAAGAAGCTATCCAGTAGCCACATGTAAAAAGCCCCAGGCGGCTGCAGTGACAAGCCCACAGGCTCCTCAGGCAATGGGTTAAACTAGATAAAGATATAAGACCCAAGAGGCACACTGACCACCCAGCAGGGGGTGATCCGAGCCAGTGTGCCTCAACCCGCAAAGCAGCCACCAAAGCCAAGCTTGCACATACCCAAACAAAAATTAAAATTACCATTGAATTGGTGGGCAGAGATACCTGAAACTACCAGGTAGTGTGACAGGGGAAAATAGGCCCCATATTTCGTAGAGGACCCAAAATAGTCTACGGTAGCCCAAGGCCTGAACTGATACATAAAAAAGCAAATACAATCAAATGTTCCTACACACAAACACATAAACAGACACAATGTAAACACACACACAAAAAAATGCCAGACCACGATTCTCACTCCCCATGTAGTAGGTACATGTAATGATAAGTCAAATGGACAATCTGTTGATGGACCTGAGAATTAGTTTTCAAGAAAAGAAAAATGTTGGATCACATGGTGAAAACGCTTTTTTGGACCATGTGGAACACCCTTTTTCACCAAGCACCTCCTACAAGGCTACAATCCAATTACAACAAACATCTTACCCCCCACATGCCCTAATGTGAACCCCCCCCCAAACGGATGCACACACCCCAATGACATACGTGGCTATTTTGTGTGCCAATGTGTGACTGGAGGTGTGTGATCCTAGGTACAGACAACCACCTTCCAGAGAATAAGTGAAACCCGTTTGCCTCCCCCACCCAGAGCAATATAGGTTAATACAGGATCCTACACTCTAGGTCTCCAGATTACCCAAACTCTCACACCCAGAAACCAAAACCCCCAACTCTAC
>JAVLVB010000003.1:323076-334263 GCA_032876305.1 Orestias chungarensis
CTTTGGAGAATTAGTGCCCTCATCCCCTCTACATCACACACTCTTTTGTCTGTCGGGGGCTTTTAACCACTCAGCTCATTAATACTCCATGCTAATGACTTAAAGGACCAGTTGCGTTAACAAAGGCCAACTTTACATCACTCTGATGTAGGCAACAGCTTAATGAGTAAATAAATAATATATGTAAATTATAAGAGCAGCTGAAAAAAATAGAGTGTCGTTAGTTGGAAAAAGTTTTATTGTGTTTAAGAGAAAATACTTGTACTATAATATTTTCAAACTGCAACTACTGAAAGAAAAGATACAAAATAAACAACAGTCCTATCTTGTGTGTTGCAGTACAGCATGCAGAGATTGTCAATGATGCTGTACGAATGGAATCCAAATCTTTGCACGTTTATTCCCAATTAGGTAGTAAAGATTAATCAACTGGCCACATAAAGATGTTTAATTAAAGAAAGTAAATGTCGGTAAATCAGACTAATGTACACACAAATGAATGTACATCTATGATTGTAAAGGTTTTTGTGTTTTGCAAGTGTATTTTCTGTGAGCTTTTTCATTTTTTTTAAACATTGGTTGGCTTTTTTTTATTTATATGTGAAAATCCAAGGTAATATGTCGTAAAATTCAACACTGCACTTGTCTTTGTTTAAACCCATTTTCAAACGTTAAAACCAGTACCTCATGCTCTTTTACCGTTTTGATGTATGTTTTGTATGTCAGCATGTATTTCATGTGTCTCTTCTGCAACAGACCATATTATTGGGACCCTTGTCAGTCTCTCAAAATAAATGGACTGCAAGCACTTACTCGCAGCCAGGTGTGACTGACATTTTTTTTTATACTTCCCTTTAGGCAGTTCTCCTCCCACCACACACCGGCACAAACCATTCACTCTTTATCACACTGAGACAGTGTCCTACAGTTTCTCTGGCCTGGTGACCTACCGTGGAAATTAAAGGGAAGAGTGCAGGACTAGAAGGAACTAAATCAATACTTAAGAAAATCAATGAAAAAGTGCATGTCCATGGCACTAGAACCTCTCTGAAGTTAAACACAGTAGAAAAACTTTGAAATTACTTTAACATGGATCAAAAAAAGCAAAATAAATAATTATAAACCTTATGTCCTTTAAACTTCCTTATTTTATACATTAAACTAACTGCTAGCTGTTTTGATAGTTGTTGAAAGAAATGATCATAACAAGAAAAATATATTGCAGTCCACACATAAACTCATAAAGAGAAATTAAAACACAACATATGTGCAAAATTACCATAATCTTTAAATCTTACAAGGCATAAAAAAAATCTCACTTATGATCTGTCAAAAACGTATCCAAGGCCTACAGTTGGACACATGTGTACTTTAAAGACAGATGCTCGAATTGCACTTGACGTGCATTAAGCATCTTCCCATTTTGCCGGTTTCTTAAACTGTCTGGCGGATGAAACTGATAGAGCGGCTTGGCTTTATTTACTGACAAAAGCAAGATAACATTGTTGTGGGTAGCCTTGGCAGCTTGTCTGAATCCACCAGATAATTCAGAAGGGTTCTAAATTTGGTGAGTTTCACAACCTACTCAAGGAGCTGCGCGATGATGAGGGTCAATTTCTAATTTGGGGCAAACAGCGACGATATGTTTATCGTCTATCATCACTTCCAGGCTCTTGGTCTACTGTCCTGGTGGAAAATGCATCATTACATCACATAGCAAAAGAAATAACCCGTATGGGTTAAAATTCATGTTTACTAGCAACAAAGCTTGTAGATTTTCAAACAAAAAAAACTAAATACTAAAAAACTAAATGTGGTTTTTAAAAACAGACTTGAAAAAATGCTGCTGAGTAAGATAATTTGTTCAAAATGTGCAAACATAAACATTAAAATATCAACAGACCATTTAAAATAATTAAACAACAGTATAGAACTCATATTGTTCTTTGCAGTCGTGTGTAATCTTTTAGATTTAGCCAAAGCATTAGTGAACAATGTGTCTACCTTGAGGTGAACTTAAATAGGTTGTTTCTTTGGCATGATCCCAGCTTAGACGGCCCTACTTCATCCCCGATGAACAATCCACTCTCTTGCATTCAGGCTACGATTTAGGCATATGTTGCCACTGTTGGTATCAAGAAAACCCTTGGTCCATTTAGGATTTTCCGATATGATGACCACAAAAAATAAAATTGTAAATAGGGATATGCCGTATTTTACATAACATAGGTCAGGAGTGCCTACGGAATGCATGTGATTCAAAAGTGTTGGATGAGTGATGCATCTAAAAATTGCAGGAAATTTGCATTGTAGGATCTGGATAGGGCAGTCCTAATAAAGGAAGTGGGCTGTGTCTTTATTCCATGGAGCAAGGGCCTCAACATATTCAGCCACAGACAATCAACGGCCAGTTTAAAGCCTTAACAGGACCTCTTAAAAGTTATCTTCATTGCTGAAAATAAATTAGATTTAGCGCAAATGGTGTACAACCTTTGTATTTGCGCAAGTGTATCACAACAGTAGTTTGGATTTTCTGCTTTCACTATTGTATAGAGCTAATACTGTGACATTGTGTAAACAACCCACAACCTACATATGTCACATGTAACATATGTACCATAGCATGGTTCATATTTATAAACATTTCTATTGTTTAGAAGAATTCAGAAAATACATGGAGACTTGATCTGCTACCTTATAATATAGTTTAGTCAAAATAATGTTGAATCATCCCAAAACATTTCTAAAAATGAACTGTCTAGGATATGATTGAGCTTGTTTGTTTATGGTGCACACAGTAATTTGGGGTTGTATGTTTCATAGTTGAAATGCTCCAAAATAGCTAACTATTATTCAAATAAATTCACCATCATATTCTCTATGTAAACAAATAAACTGACCAAAAATGCTCAGAACATTAAATGTACAATGAGCAGGGACAGCTATATTGGTGGGCTAATAGAGGTAAGCCCTCTGTCGTGTTTTTTTGAGAAAATTACAACAAAACAAGTGCTGAAAAGTCTGTGAAAACTCCCAGAGTCCCAGAGTCAAATGGCTGTGTTCTCATAGCCACAATTGATGTTTCTCATGATTAACAATGATTAACAGATATCTTTTCACTTCTTCTCCGTTTGTATCTCATTAGATATTTCTGCTTTAGCCGGTATATATGGACATGTAATTATATGCCTCATTTATGTATGTGTGGTTTTGTTTAGACAGATCAAGTATGATGGCGAGCAAGATTAATTCGACTAGGTTGGAGATGGACATACATGTTATTTAAATCTAGCAAAAGGAAAAGAGAGCAAGTGTAGCTCTCTTTTCTGCTTTACATGTTTTCCGTTTGAAAGAGACACATCTTGAACTTAATAAAGGAAGTTTTGATCTAAGACATTTATCGGACATATAATAATAAAAAACATGAATCCAGTAGTCCTGTTGGGAACAGTGTAAAACTGTCCATGTGAGGCAGGCTTAATATCATCTATCCGCTGGATCAGAGCCACCACATCACTGTACAGAGGCACAACAATATGGTAAGAAAAGAAAAAAAAAAGAAGCTCTATCACCAATTTTGGATTGCATTAAAATTTGTGGGAAGCTACCATTACATGTGTCTGATGAATCAGAAGACAATGAAGTGCAGGAACAACTGACTGCGGACAGATCCAAACAAGCTGCAGAGAAAGAGATGTTCATCTCGCCTTTGATGCATTTCTACAGTATTTGGACAATACTGCAAGCTTGCCAATTTCGGATCTGCTTAAAAAGGTAAACAGAAATTAAGTGAACTTATTTCACTGTAGCAGTGAATAAATTATCAAACCTATAGATGGGATGCAAACATGGGAGGAAAATTATGCATATTTGAAAATGTATGTCAGTTTCTCCTCTGGTACATGTGCACTAGAGGAAGGTGAACTGATCTAAACTCACATGTTCAACTGATTGAATTCAGCGTACTAGCTGCTCCGATCACTTATGGTATTCCTCTAGGGCCACCATACTCAAATGGCGGCCCGCGGGCCCCCGAGCTGTTTTGAAAAGTTTTTTAAAATTATAAAAAAATTAAATAAAAAAAATTAAATCGGCCGCTCTTATTTGGAAATCGCGCGATGCGACAAAAAGATAGCAGCCCTCCCAACTCGAGACAGTCAGCCTCAGCAGCAGCCACACGCTTACCGACCGGAGGAGTAATGGCATGGTCGAAATTTGCTCCTTTTTAATATTTCTACCATTTGGGTTTCACTATGAAAACATTGGTAAGCGAAACCTCTTACATATCCCACAAATTGCTTCATTTGACTGGAGAGCCGTGTTATGTAGGTTTGATTTTAAAATGGTATTTGCTTTTAAAGCTCTTAAGGGGAATGGCAAATTATCATCTTACTAAGCCGTTGCTCTTTTATATCTCAGACAAATTGTTCAAGTTGGATAACCACCTTTGATAGGAAGTCCTCAAATTAAGTGGGATGGAGAATGTGTTAGAGGTTACTAATATCCTGCCATAGTAAAAAATGTTCGTTGTTACTTTATGTTCAGGATTTCATCTTAACGTCTAAAGACTCGTCCCGTTTGGTAAGATTGAGGATGACCTACTTGTGTCTGTGAATTGTTTTGTGTATTGCTCTAGATCCAAAATTTGAATCTGCTTCCATGTGGCGTGACATACACACTGCTAAGCATGCTTACTCATACTGCTGGCAGGCTGAAAATACGCCCCATTCTATAAATGTCTCACTGTCTTTGTGGATTTGTTAACTGCTGTTTGCTTATATACAATACTTGAGGGAACAAACTCTTCACTTAATGTGGTCAGGGAGAAAGAATAAGGTAAAGATAGCATGGCCTTTCTGACTTTTTTTTGAAGAAATTCATCAGCGTCATTCTTTGACGTCTGAGAATTCTGGTCGATAAAAAATACAACACCAGTAATTTCTTGTACATATGATGAGTCCCTATTCCTTATTTTGCCTATTATTCTACACCTTTAGCAATATTCTCAAAAAAATTTAGTGGACCACGTTTAGAACCATGGGGTGCCCAACATGTAAGTATATTTTTAAGATGAATACATCCTGTGATTATTTACAGCATTAGTTCCTCACGGGAAACCTCAGTTTCTTACATTCAGTTCAGTACTTATCTATTTATTGAATTTATTGTAAGCACAGCTATGAGGTAAACAACTTAGCACATACTTCCCTTTTATTTTAGTGTTTGAAAAATATATTTTTTTGTTATTTCCCTAAGTTTTTATCCTATCTGTTTATGGTTTGTGTTTGTCTTCACACTGCTAAATTACTATTTAAATGTGAGATGTCACTACTTTATAACTGCCTAATTGTAATGTTCAGGTTTTGATGCACTCAAAATAGAGCTTCTACTTTCCATCATGTAGCTCTCTTTTAGCATTCTTCTTTTGAATCAATGCTAATCTCTTTTTCTTTCACATTTAATCTTTCATCTACTCCTCACTTGTTCTTTTGCTGTATCTTAAATTGGTGCATTTAAAGTAGATCAGTTAATCAGTCCATCGGTTGGTTCATCTATCCCTCAACTCAATTATGTGTTAAATCCAATTAAATCATATGTTGTGCAGTTTTCACCGACCATTAAATCTCCCACTCTACCCCCCTAAGGTGGCTGCTTCACTGCTTCTTAAAATTCTGCTCCTCTTTTCAGTAAACTGCCAGTTATAACCCCATCCCTGTTTTTTTGTCCTTTAAGTTAACATATACAATAAAAAAAATACATATTCAAAATATATTTTTAGATATTTTTATTAATTTAGCTAAACTTTTTTTTGCAGTTTTTTTAAGTGCTTTCAGATGATCTCTTTTTACACTCCTCAATTATTCATTTATTCATTACAAATTGCAAATAAAAATGGGCTACAGACAGAAGAGACGAAATATTCATCAATCCATAAGATAAGATTTTATTAGCAAACTAAACTTTGGGATTTAAAGTGATTTAAAAAAAAAAATTATATTTCCATGTTGTTTTATTTATAAACCTATTTTGTTTCAGTCTATGATCTAGAAAAAGTGTTCTGAAATAAATGTGTTACTTTCTTTCTTAAATCTAAGTAAACTTCCCATCAGCCAACACGTAGGATTCTCTACTTTTCTTGCTTTGTTCATAACATAGCAGTTTTCCTCCTTTTTCGCAAAATTTTTGTGACAATTTATTTTCCCTATTGTGTGCCAACTTTCCTTCTTTTCTTTAGGTATTTAGAAAATGGACAACATGTTTCTATATTTCACAGATGTTTTATGTAACGTGGAGACATATATAGAGAGAAAGAATATAAGAAACTAGATTTGGTGTAAATAAATTTCTTACAGCAGCTTACAGTTCAGGAGTTTATCTTCTTTCTCCTTTGGCAATTTTTTCATCCTCCCTCAATCCATTCAAAGAGACTTGACATCTTATATATATTTGTGTCCCAACTCAATCCATTGTAAAGTCAAGGAGATGAATATGTCCCCTGAGAAAATCTAAAGTTTTTCTGTTTACAACTCCAGGGGTTTTATTGTTATTGCTTTACCAGGAAAGAGGTATGCCCTTGTTTGTTTTTCTCCCCCAAATCTCTACACTTTTGGTTAGATTTCCTATTTCTTTTAGTTAATATTTGGCAACAAATTTAACAATATCAAGAAAAACTAAATCAAAAACAAAAAAAATAAAATTATGTAGCAAATTAAGCATAATTATTTGTTTTCCGTTATTACTTCTTCCCATAACCTTAATGTCTTTAAGAGCAAACTTGGTAAAGCATTTCAAATTTTCTGATGTGTGAAACAAAAAAAAAAAACATTTTAAAAGCTTGGTACAATTATTACTCTATAATAACAAAGTAATAAAAATATACATATCTGTTAAATATTAGTATACTTGGCCATAGCACGTTAAGGTAGGTACGAACTGACCTTTTTAGTTGAAGATTTTTTTTTTTGTGAGAACTATACTATGTTTGAAAATATGTATCTTGTTTGGCTCCAAAATTATTTCCTTAGGTCTGCAGAAACACGTTGGTGATTGATAAACAGCCAAATTTGCTGTGGTTGCTATTGTAGCATCAGAAAAGGGGTTTTGAATTAATGGATTCAGTAAAATAAAAAATCCTAGATAACAGTATGAAAGAAAAAACATTTTTTTCTGTACACAGTGTTTTAAGGACATCCTTTACAGCAGTGAAGTTGAAATGACACGAGGAGAGAGGGACAGAGTGGTTTATCAACCATTGTACTGCAGCAAAGAGCTCTGGAAAATCATGCATGTATCAAATATCAGGGAGAACGTATGCTGACATATGCAAATTACCATGCAAAGGAGATGGATTAATTATTAAGACACTGAGGGGAATTTCAAAATGATGTATGCCTCTGTCTGAGTTACTTCAATAAGAATTAATCCCTACTTCCTAATTTCCACAGGTGAAAGCATTGCACAAACTGACAACGGATATGCATGTATTGTATCAAAATGTTAAAGTGATTAATGCAAGCCCATTTATTAATTGATACACTTCAGAAAAAAAAAAGACAAAACGTGTTTGGACCAATTGTGGTTTATATTCTTTTAACTAGAAAAAGAAGTCACCTTACATCCATGATTAAAGGTATAGGAGAGGATCTTCAGCTCATTCTCATTTTCACAACACTGTGCATGCGCCACCTCATCTCCAGTAACGCCTCCTAATATTGGGAGGGCGCACGTCTTTTTTTCTCAGCGACTTCGAAGACGTTTTTTCTCTTTCGAGCTTCCATTTTCGCTTCCGTACCTGGAGAAACTCTCTTCAAGGGTGAATGATGCATCTTTTCCGTCCCGTTTTACTTCCTAAACAACAATCTGCGCATGCGCAAATTCAAACATGAGCGCGCATTAAACGGGCCGGGTGGGTGGGGACATTAGTAATATATTTCATCGCGTAAATTTTATTTCCGCATTGACAGCCAGTTATTTTTCACCACCGGACGTTTTTGATTGGCTGTCATTTTCTATGGGATTTTCCATTGAATTTTTCTATTGAAAATAGCCTCTCCTTTAAACAAATTTTTTTTTCATTTTCATCCATTGCTCAAAGTCATGCTTAATGCATACTTACATACCTATCCAAACCTCCAACATGAATACATTAGCTCATCTGCATACATGTAAAACATTTCTATCAAAAAGAAAGACTGGAAGTAGTGGAACTAAGCTCAACAATATTCACAATCAAAGCAATGAACAATTGGGACTAGATCCAAACACAGCTATGCACTGAGAGAGTAATTGAATGTGTCAGGCTGCCTATGACTGCTTGTACTGTACAAAATCTTGGCACCGACACAAAAGTTCATAAAGGGATTTGTTGTCCTTTTTCTTCCGGCACATATCCAGCAAACTATGCCGGCCAGTCTCGACACCTTTGTCACTACAGATCCTCTAACTCTGTATTCATGCAACATTGGTCAATAAAGCAAACTGTATGAACTCGTTGCTTCCATCGCCCTCCAGTAATATAATGACCTTTCTGTTTTTTGCCAAAGTAAGCACCCAGTCACCACAACTTCCAGAACTAGGTGGCAACAGTTTCCAGAAGGTTTCTGAATAACGCCTGTTCAGCTGATTCATTTGTGTCCTGGAGTGCTTTGCACCATGTGGTTCCCAGACTGCATTGGACAAACAAGAAATCAGACAATACCAAACAATATGGCCACCAAAACATTTTTGACATGCACTTTTACTGAATCTCAACAGAAAATGTTCATATTATGGATACACTAAGTTTCCATGTTGTTTCGTTGTGTAAAAAACCATTTCCAATACTTTTAATTGATAATCTCTTTATAATCTATTGATGATATGGTATGTTTACAATTTTCCATAAACTCAACTCAAGGAAATTGGAACAATCTGTCTTTGGGACCGGACAGAAACTGCTGATGTGTGACAGAACACTTACTCTCTCCCATATTTAAAAAAAATATTAATACAAGACATAAGACAACAACTCATTAAAATGTTTAAGGGGAAAGGAAAAAGGGCAAGGGAAAGGCAGGAGGGGAGTGGGCATCTGGATTTAGACAAACTGTCAGTGCCCCTTTTCTTACAAACAACAAAAATTTCCAAGATATATTCTTAACAGATTAAGACAAAATGTATGTAAACAAAAAGAAAACAAACAAATAAGGGACTCAAGAAAAGACTAAAATACTTACAGTATAATGTTGCACCCTCCACCTAAAATAGTGATCGCTCGCTATGTCTGCACACTATGAAATGCACCATTGATAGATACCTCAATTTTCCAACCCACTTATCCTTGTGGGGATGTGGGGGTCTGCCGGAATTCATATTGGGGAGAGGCAGGGGTAAAGCCTGGACAGGGTACCAGTCCATCACAGGGCAACACAGAGTATTTTAGAGTGGGCAGAAAGTTCCTTTTCTTGTCTTGTTTATGGCTTCATTTAGTTTTTTCTTTGTATTTCGTGAATATGTCTGAAACTGGTTTTGTCACAAACACAACATACAAAATTATAATTTGTTTCCAAATCGTATTACCTTGTGGAACGAATGTTTTTACTTTGTCTTGACAGTCTGATATTTATAAACCTTCTTTTTTAATAGTCTTTTTCTCTAGGCTCAGTTTATGTATAATTTTTGCTTATTTTTTTTCTAGATTATTATCATTTAGGATTTACAAAGGGGAGTACATAGCAGCACCATGTATCATTAAGATTGTTTATTTGTCAGCTGTAACTTTCTGCATGAATTTTGCCTATCCTCCCCATGCATGTGTGGGCTTTCTTTGGCTAATCTGGCATCTTTCCACAGTCCAAAAACATGGCTGTAATATAATTTGATCTCTTCTTAAATTGTCCATAGGGGTGACATGGTGCATCAGTTTCATCTCTTGTGTTGCATTATTTTAAAGTTTACATTGAGATACAGATATATAATCCCAAATTAAAGTTTAGCCATCAACACATTTTCAAATAGTCTCTTTTTATGTGTTCTAAAGCAAATGTTTAGATCCATCTCAGGAAAAATAGTAAATGTCACTAGGTTAAACATTAGCAAGTAGTTGTGTAATAATGATGAAAATACAAAATGATACTCCACACCCTTGTATATTTTGGTTTGTCTGCAAACAAATGAGCATGTGTGAATAGCACAAAATGTTTAGGATATTTGCTTTAATTCTATAGTCTAAAATGTCAATACCATACAAGAATACAAGAGAATATGAGAGCATGGATAGCAGAGTTACACCAAGTCAAAACTGACATCATTACCAGCACAGCTAGTTAATTTGATGGGAGCAAACAGATTATGCTGAGTGCCATAATAAAGCATAATTAATGGAACACTCCCTTCAAGGGCTTCATTGACTTCCATTGACTTCAATGCATTTGTCAAAAATTTCTATAGCGTAACCCTGACACTAAATGATCCCTAACCACTACACGCCTAACCCTAAATTCAAGGAATCAAGGAATCAAGGAATTTTTATTTGTCATCACATCACATGTGGTACATGAGGTTGGACGAAATTCTAATCCCCCGGTCCAGTTTACACCCTGATAGCAATTTTAAATAATATAATAAAATATAAGAACTATGCGAGAATAGGATTTGACTACACTGAATCTACAATATGGACACAGAATCTACAATATGGGGCTTCGGACATAGCAACAATGAAAATTTCGGAGTGCAAGTGACATATTAAGTGACATTTTAAAGTGACATTTTAAAGTGTGATATTAAAGTGAACAGTGCCGGTTAAATGAGAAAGTGTATTTCATTTCTAATTGTCCTTGCGTGTGTTTGAGAGTCTCACAGCTTCAGGAATGAAGCTGTTTCTCAGTCTGGTGGTTTTAAACTTGATGCTCCGCAGCCTCCTGCCTGAGGGGAGCGGGACAAAAAGTGAGTGTGCTGGGTGTGTTGGGTCCTTCATGATGCCAGAGGCCCTCTTCCTGCATCTGGAAGTGTAAATGTCTGTGGTGCTGGGGAGGCTGACTCCAACAGTCCTCTGTGCAGCCTTCACCACCCTCTGCAGAGCTTTCCTGTCTGCAGCAGAGCAGCTTCCATGCCACACGTTGATGCTGGAGCACAAGACGCTCTCCACCACACATCTGTAGAAGGAGGTGAGAACTGAGCTCCCGAGTCCAGCTCTTCTCAACCTCC